>ML811757.1:52901-63475 GCA_009831015.1 Picea engelmannii
TTTCCAGTCTGCCTTTAATGGGGGGGGGATGGGTCCGGAATAGTGCGGCGTGTGAAGTGGGGCCCCTCCTGACATGTCGACCACCATGTCGCGTTTCCCTCTCTACCACCTGTATTCCACTTAACCGCGCGACGGGGCCTATTTTCATTGGCGATTCTCTACCCATGTTGGGATTTGTTCCTATTGGTCATTTGCTGACCCTGTAGGGATTCGTCCCCATTGGCCAGTCGCTAGCCCTGTCAGGGTTCGACAGTTGCAGAGTCGAACGATTAGACATTATTGTAGCGTTGAGGTGCAAAATACAAATAGGCACTGCGTTCAAATTGAACCGCGATCATGACCCGCGATCACATGGGAATGGAGAAGGAGAGAGAAAGAGCCAGTTTACGCTGGGCCTCCATGGATATTTAGGGGTTCTGGTCCGACAGAAGACCAGAAAAATCTGATTTGGGTAGTGGGTGTGTGACAGAGGTGCACAGGACAGAGTTCAAAGACATAGAACAAGCCAGGTGGGCTATCCCGAGCTTGATGACTGGTCAGTAACCTTTTGGGGACCAAAAGGTCCTTTAGTGGGGAGGTGTGATCTAGAATTGGATCCAGGAGCTTGATAGGGCTCAGAAAGGCCTAAAAATCAAAGTTATTAGAATGGATTCAAACCAGACGTGTGCGTAGGCCTCATCGATACGAACCCAACGCAACTTGAACGGGCTCAAATAGACGTCGTATGCTCAAGATATGGTGATCTGTTCATTTTGCCAAACATGCAAAAAAAATGCTGATTGTACAGTTCGTACAGTTCGTACAATGCCACGTGGTAGATGACATGGCAGACATAGTTGGCAGGGTGACTGACGTACATACGAGTGACATGGATAGGTACATGGGACCAATCAGGGATTCATGCGTGTCACCTTTGCAGTAGTGTCACATGGCACGTCCATACGGATGTTGTGGCAGGTCCGTACAATCCGTACGACATGTGGTACTGATGTGGCATAGTACAATGGGAAGACACATGGAAAATGTACACACATGGACCAATGGGCATTTGACACTTGGCATAAGTTTTGGACGAGTGGTGAGGTGCCACATGGCCCAGACATGGGCTGCCATGTGGCACCCTTTCGTTGGCTAATTGGTATTGCAAAATTTTTGGTCTCCACTGGTTTTGAACTCGAGACCTCTGACTGGGCGTGTGACTTGGTAGGGTCAGGCTAGCCAACTTGCCCGCGATTTGGATCTTAACCTTATATGTAACCGTATGCATTTAAGTTTGAATCAGTGGTAGATCTAGGCAGAAAAGGGCTGGGGCCTAGCCCCAGCCCTCAGTACATACATCCATTCTCATACGACCCTTCATTGTAATGTATGTTGGCGTGGATGGATAAGAGCCAAGGCACCGGTTCAACAACTCTCCATGTGACTACACCTTAAAACTTGGTGTGATACCATGGCAGATAGCCGAAGTTTCGGTAAAACTAGCATGTGATCCAATCCTTTGGTAGTTGGCACAGAGTTCGGGGTTAGCCCCGGTTGGCTGGGCTAGCCCACCAACCAAGGGGCATAACCCATGGCTTAACTGTCGGGGCTTATAACCGTTAAGGGTGCGTGGAGTTAAGACTTAGGCCACATGGTATTCCAACATAGGACCAGGTGCCAAAGCAGTTAGGGGGGCCAGCGCACTAAGGACGAGTGCCTGACCACATGGATGCGCCCGATACGACCAGGGGCCAGTAAATAAGGAGTTGCGCCCAATATTAGCCATATAGTGGTTTTTTTTTAAACTTTATTAAAAGATTTTTAATGATTTTATAAGCAGTTTTGGATATTTTTGGCCAATATTGGGGGATATTGGGCCCTTTTTGAGGCCAGATCTTGGGGGGGAGTTGGGAGATGCTTACCAACTTTAGATCTATATAAACCAAGCCTTCTTGAGGCAATGGAAGGACATTCATAGTAGGTTTATGCTGAATATTTTCCAAGCCAAAGCCATTTTCATGCAGGGAAGCTATTGAGGAGCACACCTTGGCGGGCCATATCTAGGAGCTCCGATCATCCGATTGTAGTGACGTTTCTTTTGTTGGGTTCTAGAGATCTGGTAGAACAAGAACATATTAGTTTTGTAACCTTTTGGCACTGTTGAGATGTACTTTTAAATATTCTAACAGAAATAATAAAGTCTCACCCACTGAGACAAAGGCCTGGAGACGTAGGCGAGATTGCCGAACTCCGTTATCACATTAGTGTTTATGGTTTGCTGCCGTTTATGCTTCATTTCAGATCTGTATATGTGTATATGGATGATATGTTTTCTCATCATTTCTTCCTCTTTCATTAAGCTTCCTAAATGGTTAATTAACACATGCATAATAACTCAACCATTGTCATTTAAAAGATCTTTTCGGATCATCCATGATGCTTAAAATGTTATCTAGATGCTTGAGGTTATTCCCCCAAGTTTTCATATAGATCAATAGGTCATCAAAGAAGACCAATAGATATTTTCTCAATTGTTTGTTGAAAATATGATTCATGCAAGATTGGAATGTAGTTGGTGCATTAGTTAACCCAAAGGGCACAACTAAGAACTCATAGTGCCCATAATGGCACCTGAAGGCCGTCTTCTGGATGTCCCGTTCTTTGACCCAAATCTGATGGTATCTCAAACGAAGATCAATCTTCAAAAAATAAACCGTGCCATGGAGCTCATCTAACAATTCATCAATCCTCAGAATTGGATACCTGTTTTTATTTCTTTTCTTGTTCAATGCCCTATAATCAATGCACATCCTCATTGTGCCATCTTTCTTGTTAACCAATACAACTAAAGATGCAAATGGGCTTGAGCTAGGCCTAATGTGTTCCATGTATAACAACTCTTTGATTTCATTCTCAATTTCATCTTTAAACCTTTTTGGGTGTCGGTAAGTTGTGGTGATGACCGATTTAGCACCTTCTTCTAGCACAATGGTGTGCTCAAAACCCCTATCTGATGGTTTCCTTAGAGGAATTTACCAAAAACCTTCTCATGCTTTCCAACTATCTTTTGTATGTCCTGTGAATAATATCGGTGCCCTTCCTGAGTGGTTTGGACTGAAACTAAACATTATGTTGCATATTCCACATCCTCACTCCTAAATATAGCCTCCATGCGCTTTGCTGAGACTAGCCTGGGAACATTCTTTGCCATCCCTTTCAATGTTACCCTCTTTCCTTCTTCATAATTGAAGGGCATCTCCATATTTTTGTAGTTTGTAGTGATAGGACCCAGGGTGTTAAGCCAATGAACTCCAAGTATAACATTGGTATCTAGTAGGTCCATCACATAGAAATCTTGTGCCAAATTATACCTGCTCAAGGTAAGACTCATCTGCAGAATATATTTGTCACCTGGCATGGTGCGACCCCCTGCTACCTCTACCAAGAATCCATCAGACTTAACAATAAGGAGGTGTCTTCTATTTATCATAGCAACATCAATAAAGTTGTGGGAAGCCCCACCATCAATAAGTACGACGACTCTTTGTCCTTGTAGGACCCCTCTCATCCTAAAAGTGTTGAATTTTGGTACCCCACTGATGGAGGCAATAATAACCTTCTTAATTCGTGCCCGGTTGCGCATTGGCTCTTCCTCTTATTCCCCATGTGTTGGCTCTTGTTCTGTTTGGGTCACTTCTATGTTTTGAATATGCCCAACATTATCTTCATCCTCACTATTGGAAAGAACCTCAATGTAGTGGATATTTCCTTTCCCCATGCATATATGCCTTGGTTCCCATGGTTCTTTACAAGTATAACATAATTGTTTCCTTGTCAACTCCCTTCTAGTAGCTTCATCCATTTTCCCCTTACCTTTGTCTACAACCCTTTGATCCCTTCCCATTTGGGTAATTGGTGGTCTTGGAGTGAATTTGTTTTTGGAAGTTTCCCCCTCTAAGTCCCTAGTCCTCCAAATCGCATCTTGAAGTGTAATAGGCTTAAAAGTCTTGACCCATACATGCAAGGGATTTTTCAATCCTTCAGAAAAGAGCATCATTAATATGGTTTTTGAAACATTTGGAACCATGACTACTAGCCTCCAAAATTATTCAATGAATGCTTTAGTTGTGCTTGTTTGCTTAAGTTAGGTGAGTTCTCAGAAATGAAGCTTTGGATCCCCTTAATCAAACATGTCTATGAGTCTTTGTGTGAAGTCTGCATATGAAGTTATGTGTGCATATCCCAAAGTAGTCATCCCATGGTACCACCACTCATGGGCTTTGCCTTCCAAGTATAGGGTGGAAAATTTGATGCCATCTGTCTCCATCATGGGATTTAGTTGCAAGTAAGCATCCAATTTATGTACCCATGCCCTTGCAGATGCCTTGGCTGATCCATAAAAGTTGGGAATCTCCATTTTCCTTGCCTTGCACCCTAGATCATTATCACCCCTGTGAAAATATCTAGGCCTTCCTCTGTATTTAATCCCACAATACTCTCCCAATGAAACTGTAATATCCCCAATAGAGCTAGGCATGGATTTTATGAATTTTTATGCAATTATGTTATTTTTCCACAAATATTTTGCATTCATTCTACTAAAGTCATTCTACTCCAAATTGTTGCCACCCTCGACAATATCCACATAAATCTACTATCTCCTCACTTCTGCCTAAACTCATGCCTCCATCGCCACTACTCCATAAACCTCAAGTTTCGTGCTGAAATGGAAACCCCAAATTTCTATCAAGTGGAATTCTCAAGTTTCCATGTGATGGAAACCCCAAGTTTCCCTTCATCATATCACTTCGTCTCGTGCATAATATCTGCCCAAATTCAATATGACCTCTTCGCCTGCAAAATGAATGTCTTCCACCCAAATTCGTTGCATCAACCCATGCACCAACTGTCAAACTTCCCAAGTGTTGAACCATGTTGACTTGTCCATTGTTCCCTTAGTTCGACCATTCTTCCATGTCTTGAACATGTCGACCCCAAATTTATGCACTAGTCAAGTGATCAGTCCAACCATTTCATGCAACACTCAAGATGCACTCCTTCATGTCAAACACAATCTTTTCATTCGTAACTTCGTCTCCTTGTCCAATCCTCAAGCTCAAGGAAAAGTTCTTCTCCATCGCCTAAATTCTGCTAAGTCATTAACCGAGCTCCACATCTACTCCCAAGCTGCCCTACTATTGTTTACGCTCAACTATGCTAACGGTTGTACTTCACAACCTAACAATTGTTGTCTTCGTTTCTTCAGCTTCCGTTGCAACACCTTTCTCTAAGGCACCCACACCACATTACCTTCTCCATGGCAATGCATATTTCCAAATATGTGACAACACCTCTTCACAAGGCATCCAAGGCCACGCTGCATGCTTCTTAACAACATACCAACTCTTTGTCTTCTTAGCGAATGGAGTGTACCCAATATCCACCACCAAGGCTATTGGCATACCTAATGTCATACTTGTGCTCCATGCGCAAGTACCTCAACACCAACATGACTTCCTTTGGCGTGCATCCCAACTCCTCAAGATTTTCTGCACTTAGCTGAAAGTCATATATCCCCATGGATTTCCTACAAAATTCATGATGGTTGCGAGGTGTCAGTCCTCCATCCCTACTTCTTCTGCATCTAACTCCAAATTTGGCTGAGTGAGTGCCTCCATGCACTTCTTTGTCTCAACACTTAGATTTTTTACCAAAAGTGAGTTGTGCAACCAATATGTCTCAACCCCTTTACTACTCTGCTGGAAGCATAGTGACTTAGACTGCGTCTCATGTGCAATGTCCCTAGAAAATGTTGTGATGGGTGACCTCAACTCGTCCTCGCACTGTTGCTTCCAGCACTGCAATCCTTGCAACCGATTTGCCTTCCTCACGACATATTTCACTAATGTCCCCATTGTTTTCCTTGCAACCGATCTGCCTTCCCCATGAAAAATTTCTCCAATGTCCCCATTGTTGTCAATCTTTGTTCACTTCATTCTTCTTGATTCATGACACTAAAAGAAACCATGGCTAGGGTCACCTCTTGATGTTGTACCATGTCACAAGGCATGTCTGCTCTCTAGAAAACTTTCTCAATCAACCCAATCACATCATTCCTGGGCCTCCATCCAAGCTTTCTCTTCATCATCACGGGCACACTTGGCATTTTGACTTCATCCAAAAACACTAAGAAACCCTCATGCAATGCAGTAAATTCCTTGGCATACTTGTAAAAATCTTGTCCCAAGATCATCACATGATCATCTAGCGGAGCCACCGTAAAAAAACAAGTACCAAACCAATTCCTGACTCTCAACGGTGCAGAATGAACCACTCTTGTCACTAGCTTCACTGCTAATCTAAACACCTTGAATGCAACATTTCGTTCACTTATGAAACTGTGAGTCAATCTTGTGTAAACCAACGTTTCCACCTTCACCCGATTCATTGTCGCATCCATAAAGCAAATTCTAGCTTCTCCATCTTGCGAACACTATCCTCGGTTCCTTGCCTTGAACTCATCCAGACGCTTTGTCAACTCCTCTAACCCTTCTACCATCGTCTCTGATGGTTCTGGAAATGATTGGCTTACTTCTCCCAAGGCTGTGAGCCCCTTCCTTGCAGGCTGCACTTGTTTTTTTCCCATCCATTCCAATTGTTCTTTCAATAGGAAATTCGCTACAAAATGGTTAAGGTTGCAGAAGAAACAATGAATTGGTTTACCTATGTAGTCAAGTAATTCGACTTGCCTCTTTTTCATGACTTCACCTCTATCTTGGGTGTCCTCCTTCATGGGTGAATCCACCCTTGCTAAGTTTAAAGATTTGGTTCTGTGCACAATTCCTTCCTTACATGTTTTTTTCCATGCATTGACTTGGTTCATCTTCAGACAATACTTTGCGAAATCATGTCCAGAACATACGTCAAATATGATAGAATTGATGTCTTCAGACGAATTCGGTTGTTCCATGACGTTAGCAATGATGGACATGGCTTCCCTCTCCTTGGGCAATTCTAACTCAGAGACTTAGCAATCTTCATTGGTTGAGAGAGTCTTCTTTCTTTCATCCCATGCATCTATGTGGTGATTGACCTCATCTTCTTTAAGATTCTGTCGGTTGCTTCCATGCTCACCCACCATTCCTCATCAAGGTTCTACTTCGCTCCATCATCAACCATCACTTCCATTATGTGTCTATCACTCTCTACGCACATATATATTGTTGGAGATACCTACTACAAATTTGCAATTGTGTTCCCTTCTGCACACCACAAAACTACCTTCACAACAACCTGTCATATCAACAAGTGTGCCCCCCCTCCACAAATTTTCTAAATGCAATAGTGGGGAAGAGCCAAATCTTCTCCAATACCACTTGTCATGAAGTGACAGTGGTGAAGATAATCTCACCACCTTCTCGATGAAATGAACCCAAAATTTGCCTTGCTCCACTACCTAAGTTCTATGCTTTGATACCACCTATCACGATAGTGACCGTGGTGAAGATCAGCTCACCAACTGCTCAATGAAATGAACCCAAACTGTCCCTTTCTTGGTTGCCTAATTTCTGCACTTCGATACCACATGTCACAACACTACATTCGTCCTAGTGCCCAAACTGACTTGGCACACCCAATTCATCAACACTATAGGTCGTGTGGCACCGTGACGTGCTCTGTCTCGCTAATTTTCCTGAGCCGAGACATTGCACGTTCAGACTACGCCTTACTCATTTCAATTGTAGAATTATGTGAAACCTTACTTAACAATTATACTTGTTACACTTAATTCAATTTACATAACACAATGTACGACATAACAACAAAAGTATGTTGTGCTTATGACCCAACTTGGTCTAACTCCCTACTTAAGTATTCGTACAACAAGACAATGTACAATGACAACAAGTGTGTTGGGCATGTACGTCGTGCAACACACAAAGATACAAGAAGAGCGCACAACTCTAGTACAATAGACCCTATCTACTAAACAACCAAACTCATGAATGGTCGTTCCCTCATCGTAGACCTTGCATCTCACCATCTCCGCCTTTCCCAATTGTGCCTACACCGTATGTGCCCTTCGTCAAGTCGTGAACCCCTATCCTAGAACCCTCCTAGACTCCTATTGAACTCCCACAGACTTCCCTAATGCTGACTCCTTTCAAGATCTGAGGTGTGAGCCCTGCTCAATGGCATGCTCGACCTCCATCGATAGACCTTACTCAATGCCCTGGTCAACTGACCGATCACATCACAGACCCTTCGATGGGTTGCCTCAGTATCCAAAATTCACCATAGGCTCTAACACTTAGACAAAACTTCACTTGCCCAACTGTGGCACCCATCACCAGATCTTCGTTGATCGCTCCGTTTAAGCAATGTGGCTCTGTCTCACCACACGACTCTTGCTTGACTGCCCAAGCCTTCATTTTTCCTCTTGCCAATATATATAAGTTTCTCTACCAAGTGAAATGACATGTCCCTTGGTTCTTGGGCAAGTCAGCCCTCACTTTCGCATCCATAGGTCCACACTTACACGCATCCCTCCAAAGTGTTTCCTAACAGACCCACTGATGTCCACTCATTTGTCCAACCGACCCTCTTGCCAGGGTGTGCATGCCCATAATCAAGGTGACTTGCCGTGTGCCTGCCCAAGTTCTGGCCGACTTTTCCAACGATGATGCGCCCATGTAATTGCATGGCTTAGCCAATTTTGTGCCTTATGCTCGATCAATTACTTTGGTCATGAGGAGACCTTTCCATCTCCATAATGTCTACCTCATTCTTCAGTCAAGTCCCCTTGGCACGTTTGCACGCCCAAGGTGTTCGACTCATCCGTCGCATCTTGTGTGCGCGTTGGGCATCTTGCTTGCCCAACACATTTGTTAAGTTTCGTGCCTAACTTGTGTTGTAAGTCATATTTGGGTAGATTCGTTCCTTGGATTGATGCACGCCCAAGGAACCCCAACTCTCCCCTATATGAAGACTTTCATCATCTCATTTGCACCAAGCATTATGCTTGCCTGATTCGTTTGTCTTGGTTTGCGATGGGAGTGTGCACTCTAGGGTTGGACGCCCCAAGCCTTACAACTATAATAAATTTGTAATTTTTAAAAAATAAATCATAAATGTGATAATTGAACTATGATACCATGATATTGTTCCTTTTAAATATAAAGTATTATTATGATGATTAAAAAATTATTGTTGAGTTATTAGAAACTCTTAAATTATGGTGATGGCGTAGAGGTTTATAGAAAATTCATATATATATATTTTTTATTATTATCATGAATCATTTACAATATTTTAATGTTTTGTGAGATAAAAGATCAACTAAATGTGTTTCTCCATTTTTTTTTGCATTTTTCACTTGGAGTTTAGTAAAAAATGATTTTGCATTTTTTGGAATGGTGAAATCTAATCAGTGAGATTGTGCATTTTATGTGCCTTGAGAGTTTTGAGGCATGGTTAGTCAATCTGTGACATCAGTAACATCCACTTTAACCAATTTTTAGGTATTTTGGCATAGACTTAGTTCACTAAATTCTAACGAGACCTTAACAAAAAAAAAGTGCATTTCTTTAACTACTTACCCTACTTTGTTTCTAAATTATAATTTGAGTTTGATTATTCAATATTTTGTCCCTCATAATTCAAAACCTGACTTTGGTGT
This sequence comes from Picea engelmannii, assembly GCA_009831015.1. Classification (NCBI taxonomy): domain Eukaryota; kingdom Viridiplantae; phylum Streptophyta; class Pinopsida; order Pinales; family Pinaceae; genus Picea; species Picea engelmannii. The sequence continues at coordinate 62,560 of ML811757.1, forward strand.
TAGATGTTCTATGTTTAATCCTGCATCAAACTATAAAGGATTAAATATGAATTTTATCTACTTAAGCCCATATACTAGCATGGCTACTTCATTAAAAAATTGAACAAGGCACCTGTTATTAATTCCCATGTATGAGGGGCATGCATGTTTGTGGGTTGTGCTTTTACCTTCTTTTTTTCTTTCAAGTTGCAATCCAACTAGCAAACAAATTAGAGGTTGTAGGGGTCATGGTCTTATCAAGCTTAGTCAAAGGAAGTTATTTTCTCTCTTGGTTTGAATTGTCTAAATCATGCATCCACTTCACCCTTCCAATGGAGCATTCAATCAGGAAAACTTGTGGTGGTGAGGTTAACTCCTTAGTCATCTCTAAATCAATGTCTACATCACCCCCCAGTTAAATTTTTAATACATGACAAGTAGATCTATAGTCACTAAACAAAACCATAAACTAGGAAGATGAATACTAATTAAACTCCTATCAAAATAGTAGATAACAAAGTGCTAGATCTACATACATAGAAATTGAATACTAGAACAAAAGCTACAATTTGCAACAATTTATCACATATCTCTAATTAATTGAAGGAATAAATTACGTCTCCAACTAGCTACACATTGGTCGAAAATCAAACTATCAAGCCATTATAATGAAGCACCCTTTGTCTATTTTATAAAACAAGAGACAATATTGTTACAACAAATCTAGACACTTGCAGAGAGGCACCCCACTTGATACAATCAAACCTTGAACCTAGTGTGCCTAGGATGATGCACCCTCATGCATGGATAATTTCACCTAGAATAAAATTCATGCTACCAAAAAATTCACTACAATATGCAAGCATGCACCTATCTACCTTGGAAACCACAACATCCTAGAATAAATCAAACCCCTCATGCAATTCACACTAACTAT
>ML811757.1:64095-95593 GCA_009831015.1 Picea engelmannii
AGATGAAGCACCAAAAGTCATGTGGGCCCCGTTTGGGTAAGTGAGTACATCAACTTCCCAGGGTCGTAACTTTTGCATACGATCTCCGTTTTAGGCGTGTGATAGCTCGTTGGAAAGGTATTGTCGAGGAGATTCATTTTGGGTCTCAATATTTCCTTTAGATATCATTTAGAACCTCTATCTCGAAAAACCTTCATTTGGGCCCTCAAAATGGCCCCGGAAGTTAAAAACTGCTAAAAATAGTAAATTGCCAAAATTGCCAGAAAACTGTTTTGAGCTAGTTGAAAAAGGTGGGTGGCCACCGATATCCACCTGGATCATATGTATACATAAATAATGTGCCTGCCTCACCTATAGCAAAGGAAACTTCAAAAACACTCCCTCTTTGCAAGGAAGGTGTTCTCCACCAAACCAAGTTGCTCTCTTAACATCTGAAACTCCCCCTTGGCCGAGGGATTCATCAAAATATTTGCCACCTAGAAATATTCAGGAACATTATCAAGAATTATTTCTCCCTGAATCTAAACTCAATCTCTCGAGAAATGGTTTTGAATATTAATGTGCTTTGAGAAAAATGAAATATGAGATTCTTATAGATCTTTTTTCAACTCTAATTATAAATTTTATTGCTCAAAATATCATCCCTTGTGGGATGCTTTGGGGATAGCATGATACGAGAAATAAACCACTTGTTAAGCACACACTTATACTGAGAGGGGGGGTGAATTAATATAAGACAATATTTTACTTTTTTCAAACATTCATCAACCATAAGAAAACAATCACATATAAGATCTATTAATTGCAGAATATGGAATAGAAGATTTATGTGGAAAACCTTTCGGGAGAAAATCGCAAAAAATCTCTTTATAATTCTTTGTATGCACCAACCTATTGTTACAAATATTTTTACGTATCAACCTACTGGAGAAACCAATCCCCACTGGTACAAATCATGGTAGGCACCATCCTACTCTTATAGATCTTCATATACACCAATATATTAGAGACACCAATCCCCACCGTTAAGCACCAACTTAGCAAGAGACACCATTCTCTTACAGATCTTCATATACACTAATCTACTGGAGACACCAATCACCACCGCTAAGCACCAACTTAGCAAGAGACACCAATCTCTTACATATCTTCATAGGCACCAATCTACTGGAGACACCAATCACCACCTTTAAGCACCAACTTAGCAAGAGACACCAATCTCTTTGTGTGAGCTGCACCAACCTTCACCGAGTCTGCTTGCTATTTTTGCATTCATTAGGTATGCTCGCTACTTTTTCCTTCACCAAGTCTACTCATTGATTTTTCCTTAACCAATATTTCTCACTATTTCTTCCTTTACCAGATCTGACCAAAATTTGAATTTCCAAATGGAAACTTTCACAAAGCTTGTTGTTTTCAACCTTTTCCTAAGAACGAACTTGTACAACATGCCATGTATCCAATTTTGAAAATATGATTCTAATTTTTTTACCCGAGGTACTTTTGTATGTCTCCTCCGTTCTTTGAAATTTTCACAGTTTGAAGAGTCCCGGAAAAGAAGTTATAGTAAAAATGATAAACCGACTTGCTTGAAATTTATCTCATGACCATTTAGAAACCCTAATTTTTGTCCATTGGATGTAGCTTGGGTGGTTGGGAGGAACGGTTGTTACCCTCCCCACCCACATTCAATTCCTTGTTAGTGACATGTAAGGCACTTAAATTGGTTTATATGATGCTCTTGTTTTTGAGCCCCCAATATTTTGAAAATGCTAAGCCTCCCCATGTTCTCTCGCGGATTTCAGGGAGGGGGGGGGTTCCGTGGATGTAGCGAGTACCGGTCTTCGGTGTTGTGAACCACATGTAAAACAAAAAAAAAAACCTCACTTCTACAAAGCATATCTCAGAAAGTACAAGAAACCAACATCTGAAATTTTTACACGAGGTACTTCTATATGTCTCCTCTGCTCTATAAAAAATTCACAATCTAAAGAGTCCCATAAAATAAGTTATAGTGAAAATTCCAAACTAATCTGTTTGAAATTGATCTCAAGACCATTCAAAAACCCTAACTTCCACAGAGCATATCTTAGAAAGTACAATGAACCATCATTTTAAAGTATACCTGAGGTACTTCTATATGGCTCCTCTGTTATATGAAAATTTCATAGTCTGAAGAGTCCCAGAAAAAAAATTATAGTGAAAATTCCAAACTGACCTGTTTGAAACTGATTTAAGTAGCAATCAGGAACCCTAACTTCCATAGGGAATATTTATGAAAATATAGCGAAGAAGCCTCTAAATTTTTTACCATGTGTACACCAAGATCTCTCCTAATCTGTCTCTTCAAAATTTCAAGGTGTGAAACGTCTTAGAAAATAATTTATAGTGAAAGTGCCAAGCTAACTTGTTTGAAACTGATTTCAGGAGCATTCAAGAACCTTAACTTCCGCAAGTCATAGCTCCTAAAGTATATCAAACCAACATATGAAATTTTTATCACATGTAAACCGAGATCTCTCCTCTGTCTCCTCAAAATTTCAAGGTCTGAAACATCCCAGAAAAAAGTTATCTTGAAAATGCCAAGATGACTTGAAACTAATTTCACAACACTTCCCTTTTGGAATGATATTCAATCTTTGTTCATCCACTTCTTTAAATGTTTTTTATTTATTTTTTATTTTTTATTTTTATTTTTTTATTATTATTATTATTTTTTTTTTTTTATGTCTAGCGGAATCAACAACTTGTTGGGCACGTGCTCGCGTTACACGTGGTCGTGTTATCCAACTGCTACCACTATAACCTCTAGGTGTGCCCACGATGCCCCTTACGCGGCACACATTGTAAGTCAGGGGGAATTGAACTCGAAACCTCATGGAACTTCATTTTCACGGCACTTGCCAATTGAGCTGCCTCCCTGGGGGCCACTTCTTTAAATGTTACTCCATCTTGCACCCACACACTTTCTCTCAATACTATCTCTTTTTATAATTTTTCATAACCCTTCATGAAGGGACATGTCCATTAATTAAATAATTAATTCCCTTTTTTATTTTACTTTTCCAAATACCATGAGAAAATACCCAAACCCATGGGTTTGAAACCCCATTTCACTTTTTACATTTTCACGTGCACCCCTTTTTTTAATATACTTGTAAACCTACATGATAGCCTAGTTGTATTAATTCCCAATCCCCAGGTCTTCCCTCCTTGTTAGGTTCTGATCAATTCTTCATTCACCATATGCAAGGTCAAAAGAATATTGGGCACTTATTTCTACAAGGTTACCCACGTGATCACATGCTCAAAACTAAGAGCTTTGGTTTGAGATGGACTTGAAGCTCCTGTCGCTTAGCACTCCATCCATATGACCATAGGCGATGCCTATAGATTTATTCAAGCTACCCTTCGCAAATGACTGAGAATGGTTTTAAAAACCACCCAAGAAAACACGAATTCACACAACGTCGATACGTGTTTCACTTAAACCCGCAGATTTTCACTTTTCGCAAATTGATATTACAATTAAGCCTTGTGTAACTTGAAAATGCGAGCATATCCACACCGTCCCTTCCATCTAATTGACACGATCTGACGGTCCCCTATCCGATCAACGTTTGTTGAAGATCATTGATCTAAATATGATCAACGATCGAACAATTATAATTTCTGATCGATTGGGCTTCCTCTGCGTCATCTTAGAACTGATATGAAAAATCACTTTCTTTCTATCCTCGATCCTATAGTCACTTTTATGCCTCTGCAACACAAATCTATCTAGCAATAACCTGTGAAGATCCCCGTTTAGTCAATTCCTACTTTCAGTTAGAGAAATAACAAAATTCTTTTGCATTCTAGATTGTAAAGATGCCAAGATACACATTAACACAATAGCAGATTTGATCCCAAAAAAATATTCAATTAATTTAGTGCTAGAACTTGGGCTTACAAACTATCTCAAAGATCTCTTGTACAATCATGTAAACACACAGAAAATTCCACACATTCTCTCTCTCTCTCTCTCTCTCTCTCTCTCTCTCTCTCTCTCTCTCTAACCTCTCCAACACTTACAAATTACAATCATATAGGTGTTCAAAGTTCTCGTGTAGCTCAAACTGGCTAATCCCAAACCATCATGACAAATCCCCCTAATTTAGGACTCGGTTCCTAGAAATTAGTAACAATCCAAACTATCACAAAACTACTCAAAGATAGATACCTTTTAGAAACATCTACACACCTATTACATAAAAACTTAAAATGAAATCATTAGGGAACCAACTCTGTTAGTAAATGGTTTGGCCCACTCGGGTCAGGTTTAAGAATCTCATTTGATGCTCCTGCATCAAACTCCCATGGAACAAAAATGTTCATGGACTCCTATCCATGAGGTCTTCAACTCTTTTGCCATGCTTCTGGATATTTGTAGCACTCATCCAGGTTACATATTTAGCAGGAATATCTCTCCACTTGACTAAGTATTCATAGTAATCCTTCCTCCTGGTTTTCTTGACAATTTCCTGATCAAGAATCCTTTCCATCTGCAACTTCTTGGTTGTAGGTAGCTGCTTCATCCACTGAAGATCTTCATGACCATCCTCATCCTCTACCCCATATTCTTTGTAAGGGTATAGATCTACAACATTGAATATTGGAGATATTCCAATATCTGGTGGTAACTCGATTACATAGGCATTAGCTGGAAATTTCCTTAGTATTTTATAGGGTCCTATTTTTTTCAACTTTAGCTTGTTAGATTCTCCTCTTGGGAATATTTCTTTTCTCAAATGTGCCCACACTTGGTCTCGAATTTCAAAGTTAATCTCTTTTCTTTTCCGATCTCCCCTCTAAGTACTGTCTTGTAGCTATCCCTTGATCTGTTCATGCAACCTCTGCACGATTGTAGCAAAATATTCTGCATCTACACTCCTCACTTCTACTCTTCCCAAATTCCTAAGTTTATAAATACCTCTTGGATGCATTCCATACACTATTTGAAATGGACTCTTTCATGTAATCCTGTTGGGTGAATCATTGTAGGCAAATTCAACTTGTGACAAAACTTGGTCCCACTGACTTTTATGCTCATTAACTTAAATCCTCAACAAGTTCCCCAAACTCTTGTTTACCACTTCATTATGTCCATCAGTCTAAGGGTGAGAGGCTGAACTAAATGATAAGTTTGTTCCAAGCTTCTTCCACAAAGTCCTCCAGAAATTCCCAACAAACTTAGGGTCTCTGTCTGAAATTATGCTTCCGGGCAATCCATGCAATCTCATATTTTCTTTGAATTTTTTTTTTCTATGTATGTTGCATCACTAGTTTTGGAACATGGTATAAAATGTGCCATCTTGGAAAATCTGTCGACGATCACAAAGATTAAATCATTCCCCCTTTGTGTTCTAGGTAAACCTAAAACACAAACCATACTTATGGCATCCCATGGCTTGTCTGGTATAGGAAATGGAAGATACAAACCTGCATTTTGTTGCTTCCCTTTAGCATATTGACAATTCTACACCCGTCAACAAATTTCTTCACATCAGACCTCATACCTGGCTAGAAGTAAGAAGATCTTAACTGAGAAAACGTCTTATCATGTCCAAAGTGACCAACTAATCCACCATTATGTTTTTCTTTCAACAAATTGTCCCTCGTTGAACACTTTAGAATGCACAACTGACTTCCTTTGAACAATAACCCCTCCTATATCATGTACTCCATCCAAGGACTCCTATGTCCCATTACTAGATTTCCACATGCTTCATAGGCGAATTTAAAGTTTGGATCTTCTCCATACATCTCCTTGAGATGCTCAAACCCCAACGTACTTACTTGAAACTCCTGCAAAATTAAACATCTCCTGCACAAAGCACATACAACTTTGTTAGCATTCCCAATAATATGATTAATGACAAAAGTAAAATTCTGCATGAATTCTACCCATTTAGCATGTCTCTGGTTCAATTTCTCCTACTTAGTTATAAAATGCAAAGCATGATTTTCAGTATACATAATAAATTCTTTAGGGATAAGATAATGCCTCCATTTCTTCAGGGCCTGGATCACTACATAAAATTCCTTATCATAAGTTGAATACTTTCTCTTGGCATCATTCAACTTTTCACTAAAATAAGCAACAAGATTATCTTCTTGGCTCAATACAACACCAATGGCTACCCCACTTGCATCACATCTAACTTGAAAAGGTTTTTGAAAATTTCGTAAAATTAGAACATGTTTCTCTGTAATCTTCTCCTTTAACAATCTGAATCCTTTTTCAACTTCCCTTGTCCAATTAAAGGACCGATGTTCCTTCTTTATAGTTTCTACTATAGGAGCACAAATACTACTGAAATTTCTAGTACATTTTCTGTAGAAACTTACCAACTTGTGAAATCTTCTTACCTCATAAATAGTCTTTGGAGAAGGCCACTATTTTATAGCTCTCACCTTCTCTAGGTCCATCTTGAGAAATCAAAAATCCTAAGTAAAACAGTTTTGTCTTCACGAAGGAACACTTTTTCAGATTTATTAAAATCTTTTCCCGCTGTAGCCTCTTCAACACCAACTTCAAACATCTTAAATGCTCCCGTTTGGACATCCTAATGTACACAAGGATGTAATATAAATAAATTATTACAAATTTGCCAATGAAATCCTTAAGTACCTCATTCATTAGTCTCATGAATGTACTAGGAGCATTTGTCAAGCCAAAAGGCATGGCAAGCCATTCATACAGTCCCTCATTGGTCTTGAAGGTTGTCTTCCATTCATCTCCCTCTCTCATCATTATTTGGTGGTAACCACTCTTCAAGTATATTTTTGAAAAATAATTAGCTCCACTTAGGAAATCCATTAAGTGATCCATACAGGGTAAGGGAAATCTCTAGTTGATTGTTATTTTGTTGATTGCTTTGGAATCCGTACACATCCTTGAACTTCCATATTTCTTTGGGCTCAAAAAAATAGTTACTACACAAGGAATTATACTTTCCCTGATCAATCCTTTGTCCAACAGCTCCTGAACTTGCTTTCTGAGTCCTTCATTTTCCTTAGGTGTCAACTTGTATGCATCTTTGTTTAGCAAACTAGCTCCAAGAATTAGATCAATATGATGACTAATGCTTCTAATAGGAGGCAAAGTATCATGCAATTCATCAACTATGATTTCAGCAAATTCATTTAAGAACACTTGAACTTCAACATGTAAATCATCTACAATGGTGTTAGTAAGATATACTCCAGGCTTACCAACAACAACAAACTCTATCTCCTATTTATTCTTGATTTCCTGCAAAAGTTCCTTCCCACTCATGAGCAGTACATTTGGACCAACTTCCTCCTTAGTTCCCTCATCTTTTAGTACATGTTTATGTCCATTCTTTTCAAGGGTATATGTGTTCTTCCTTCTGTCATGAACTAATTTCCTATCATATTGCTATGGTATTCCCAACAAAATGTGACAGACATCCATAGGCATAATATCACACAAAGTTTCATCCTTATAACTACCAATTTGAATTTCTACTTTACATTGTTCAATAGTAGAATTTGATGTCCCTTCTGCAACCAATAAACCTTGTATGGAGTAGGATGTGTCACCCTCTAGAATCCTAGTTTCTCCACCATTTCTATGGAAACCAAATTATTTGTGCTACCACTATCAATGACCACCTTGCACAATTTTCCCTTTGATTTTCATGTGGTTCTGAACAAATTCTTTCTCTGTGCTAGTTTATGGGTTTCCTTCTCTACTTTTACTAGAACTCTCTTCAACATGAGTGTTTCTCCAATATCGAGAGTCTCCTCTTTTACTTATGTTTCTGCTATATTTTCTTGAGCTTCTGCAATGTGATCTCCTCTTGGGTTTGCTGATTTGTTTTTAGGACAATCCCAAGATGTATGCCTCGTCTTTCCATAGATATAACACCTGATTTATATACCTTTGCCTCTGCCTCTTGAGAAGAATATTCTTCCCCTAGATTCTCCTCCTATTGGTGATTGGATACTAGAAATGTCCTCTTCTTCCTTTGTATTCTGAAATCTCCCTCTCTATGATCCCTTTCCTCTAGTTGGGCTCCTTCCTCTGCCTCTTTGGCTATGTTTCTTATCCAATTTTTCTTCTGCTTTAAGTGCTTCCTGATAAGCATCTTCCATAGTTTTCAAGGTTAGGAGACTGATTTCATCCTGGATTTCATACCTTAGTCCATTAATATATCTAGCAACTTTCTCAACATCATATTCTACATGACCCGCTCTGATGTTTAGTTTGTAGAACTTTTTAATGTACTCCTTCACTGACATACCCTTTTGTCTCAAATTCTGGAATTTCCTAAACATATTTAGCTGATAGTCCTTTGGCATGAATTTAGCCTTGAACTTGGCCACCATTCTATCCCAACTCTTAATTTTGGCTTTTCCTTTTCTTCTTCTATCAATCTGTAACTCATCCCACCATAAGGTTGCATGTTGTTTCAACCTAGTTACAACATGCTTGACTTTATTCTTTTCATCTGTATCCTCATAATCAAAATACTTTTCCATTACATTGATCCAATTAATAAATTCTTCAACGTTTAAGTTCCCTTCATACATTGGAACTGCCATTTTAGATCTGGCTCCTACTTTTGTAACTAGCCTCAATAATTTCTCTTCATTCTTCTCTTCTCCTTCTTGTTCCTCATCGAAGCTTGTGCCTTCAGTTTCACTGACATCTTTTGCGTTAGGTTCCCTTCTCTAAGCTACTTCCATGGCTTCTATCCTATCATGAACTCTCATTAGTTCATTTTGCAACTATGTAACAACAACATTTGATGGCCTACCTCTTCTCCTAGGAGGCATGGTTGCTGAAGACAATGCTCAAAAAGCTCTAATACCACTTGATAGCCTGGTTGGATCAATGCCCAATCCCTAGGTATTCCCTCCTTGTCAAGTTCCGATCAATTCTTCATTCATTGTATGCAGTCTCAAAAGAATATTGGGCACTTATTTCTATAAGGTTACCCATGTGATCATAGGCTCAAAAATAAGAGATTTGGTTTGAATTGGACTCGTAGCTCCCATTGATTATCACTCCATCCATATGACCATAGGAGATGCCCGTAGCTTTAATTCAATCTACCCTTCACAAATGAGTGAGAATGGTTTTAAAAACCACCCAAGAAAATGCAAATTCACACAATGCCAACAAGTGTTTCACTTAAACCCGTTGGTTTTCACTTTTCACAAATTGACATTACAATTAAGCCTCATGTAACATGGAAATGTGAGCATATCCACACCATCCCTTCCTTCTACTTGACACGATCTGAGGGTCCCCTATCCGATCAATGTTTGTTGAAGATCGTTGATCTAAATATGATCAATGATTAGATGATTATAATTTACGATCAATTGGACTTCCTCTGTGTCGTCTTAGAACTGATATGACCAATCACTTTATTACTATCCTCGATCCTGTAGTTACTTTTATGCCTCTACAACACAGATCTATCTAGCAATAACCTGTGAAGATCCTTGTTTATTCAATTCCTACTTTCAGTGAGAGAAATAGAAAAATTCTTTTACATTCTAGATTGTAAATAATCCAAGGGCACATTAACACAATAGCAGATTCGATCCCAAACAAATCTTCAATTAATTTAGTGGCAGAACTCGAGATTACAAACTGTCTTAGATATCTCTTATACAATCATGCAAACACATACAAAATTCCACACTTTCTCTCTCTCCCTCTAACCTCTCCAACACTTACAAATTACAATCATATGGGTGTTCAGAGTTCTCAGGTATCTCAAACAGGCTAATCCTGAACTATCACAACAAATCCCCCTAATTTAGGACTCAATTCCCAGAAATTAGTAACAATCCAAACTATCACAAAACTACTCGAAGCTACATACCTTCTAGAAACAACTACACACATATTAGATAAAAAATTAAAATGAAATCATTAGGAAACCAACTCCCTTAGTAAATGGTTTGACCCCCTTGGGTCAGGTTTAAGAATCTCATTTGATGCTCCTACATTAGACTCCTATGGAACAAAAATGTTCATGGACTCCTTTCCATGAGGTCTTCAACTCTTTTTCCATGCTTCTGGATGTCTGTAGCACTCATCCAGGTTGCACCTTCAGTAGGAAGATCTCTCCACTTGAATAAGTATTCATAGTAATCCTGCCTCATTTTCTTAACAATTTTCTGATCAAGAATCCTTTCCATATGCAACTTCTTGGATGTAGGTAGTTTCTTCATCCACTGAACATCTTCATGATCATCGTCATCCTCTACCCAAGATTCTTTGTAAGGGTATAGATATTCAACATTGAATATTGGGGATATTCCAATATCTGGTGGTAACTCGATTTCATAGGAATTAGCTAAAAATTTCCTCGGGATTTTACAGGGTCCTATTTTCTTAAACTTTAGCTTGTTATATTCTACTCTTGGAAAAATTTCTTTTCTCAAATGTGCCAACTCTTGGTCTCCAATTTCAAATTTAACCTCTCTTATTTTCTAATCTTCCCTATGCTTATACCTATGACTATTGTCTTGTAGTTGTCCCTTGATATGTTCATGCAACCTCTACATGTCTGTAGAAAAATCTTTTGCATCTGCACTCCTCACTTCTACTATGACCAAATTTGAAGAGACCTTTATGAAAATATGGGCTGCTAAGGAAGAAACTAACTTTTTGTTGTTGCGACTTGCTGAAATAAAAAAGATAGAGAATGAAACTGTCAAAGAGTTTGATTTCCAGTTTGAAAAGTTGTTCCAATAAGTACCTAACAACCTTCGCTCCAGAAAATATCATCAACGTTTCCTCTACATTAAGGCCTTCCTAGTACATTTTGTGTTCATGCTCAGGGACAAGACTCTAAAGACTCTTGAAGAAGCTCGAGAAGTGGCTACAAAAATTGAGGCTAATATTTCATCCTACAAGGTAGAACCTTTCTATGCCACAAGATCCAAGGCTGAGACCAATCCAAGAAAATTACACAATGCTGAGCCCACTCATGATATTAGTGATCCATGGGAACAAATAATTGAATAAGAAATAAATGACCTCGCCAAGAATCAAATCCTAATGATTAACAAGATCACTAATTTGGAGAGGGCACGGAAACAAGCCACCAAGCCTCCTTTTAGGGGCCAACCTCAAAGATAAAGATAAGCATGGAAACCAAGGGCCCCAAATAAACAAGGGGTTCCCAACACTCTAGATCCTTCAAATGTTATAAGTCAAGAAGAGACTCCTTGGTGTATACCTTGTGGGGGTTCACATTGGGAACAAGAGTTCCCAAGGAGTAATGGGAAACCCGATCATATGCATGTCTTTGATACCATAAACTCTATATTTTCGATATCTCCCCAAGTGTGCCTCAATATCACACCAGAACAACTTGAGGAGGGTAAAAGAGAAGCATCTAGGAGGGATAAGATGGAGATCATAAACAAAATGGACGAGGAATCAAGGAAGAAGATTAGGAAGAGAGGATTACAAGTGTACAGTAGACAAAGAAATGTTCCCCAAGCTCCTCCTAGTGACCCTAGATTCTCTCAAGCAAGGCCTCCTTCACCACCTATAGAAAATGTTTCTCTTGGTTCCACTTTGCCAAAGACTAATGACATAGACTTGAATATTGACATAAATGGTGTCTTGGTGAAAATAAATGTTCATGTACCTCTATTTTTTTTTATTAATATCCCTTCAATGAGAAGCAAAGTTGAGAAACTCTTTAGAGTACAAGGGAAACCTGTAGACCCTCTTTTGGTGTTGCAAGCTAATAATTTTAGACCATACTATGATGAACACCCACCTTTATATATTTCCTTGCAAATGAACAATAAGCGTTTAAACAACTATATGCTAGACTCAAGGGCAAGGAAAAATGTTATTGCCTTGAGAGTAATGAGACAACTAGGTTTGGAAGTCATAAGTCCATATAAAAATATCTGCAGGATTGAATCCAAGGCTATCCCCACATATGGTGTGATAGAAAATTTGAAGCTTCGCCTTGATCGATATCTTGAGATAGTCTTCCTAATGGAAATTGTAGTCATAGATGTCCCAGATGTTTAGAGAATGCTCTTGTCTAGGAAGTTTGTTGCAATGTTGATCCAGGCGGAAATCAATGGCGAACCACCTATTCCACTGGCTCAAAACAGGGGTTTCCACCTTGGCAGTTTTTCTACATATTTTTGGGTCCTAAACTTTCGGGGCCTTTTTGAGGCCCTAAACAACATTTTTTGGGCCCACCACAGTCACACTATAAAATTAAGCTAGAGTATGATGGAAAAATGTGTAGTCCTGGGATAGACCTTTCAAATGAGCTATCATGCGCTCCAAACATATATCGTATGCAAAAGTTACGCCCTTGGGAAGTTAATGTACCAACTTCCCCTATCAGGGCCAACGAACCTTTTGGCGTTTCATCTTCTGAGGTTAGGGTTTTGGATTTTATTTATATTAAAAAGGTCTCTAGAGCCTCATTGTAATCATCATCATATTCTTGTGAATGAGCGTAGCCCTCACATATCTTCTTAGAGATAAGATGCCACCATTCTAGCGAGTGATTCACTCTGTAATTTTATAGTTTCTGTACATTCTCTCATTAATAAAAATTGTGTATTACTGTATTTATGTGTTTATTGCAATATCTCTGCATATTTCATTATTATATCTCTGCCTTCATTTCATTCTCAAAATAATATGGATCAGTGGTATCAAAGCAGGCTACTCCTTTTCATTTCTTAGTGCATGTCCCCTACAAGGTTAGCGTATAAAGAGTTGGGTCTCAAGCTATTTTCTCTTGAGGACAACTGCTCTCACCAGCCCAAATGACCTCCTGTGGAAAAAGAGAAGGGAGACGAGGGAGAAGAAGATCCCATCAAACTATTGCTTGCAGAAGCCCTCACGCAACAGAGGAACGAGATGTTGGAGAATTTTTCCCAAATCCTTCAATGATTGCAGACAATAACAGATGCGTCTTCGTCAAGCTGTCGCTTTGGAGACACTACTCCATTCAAGGTACAAGTTAATTTTTATATTACTGTATTTGAAGGTTAGATCGATGCAGATGCTTTGGAAAAATTGTTAAATTTGCTAGAAGGTTATTTCTTTGTTCACAATTTTTTCAATAGAGAAAAGATCAGCTTTGTGCTCCTCAAGGTTCTTCCCCATGTCAAACATTGGTGGGAAACTTACTGGTAGAAAAATTCCACAGAGGAGTCTGGAATATTTGGGGCCGAGCCCACTTGGGATTCTTTTATGGATGCGGTCAAGGAGCAATATTACCCCGTGGGAAACTATGATGACCAATACATGAGATGGACCATGCTACATCAAAAGCAGGACCAAACAGTGCCAGAGTTCACAAATACCTTCCATACCTTACACACCAAGATGAGTATCAAAGACTCTGAGTGGCATCTGGTTCTGAAATATCGTGAGGCTCTACATAGGTACATCCAAACCAAAATGGATTTTCTGGACATCTCATCACTGGGAGTTGCTTATAGATATGCTGTCAAAATCGAGCAAAAATTTAAGCAACAAAATAAGAGGGAATTTGGGTATGCAAATCTGCAACAACCAAAGTATGGTAAAGGAAACTCGAACTCACAGATTAGTCAACCTCAAGACAACTAGTCCAATGATCTAGGTGGATATTGGTGTCCACCCACTTATTCCAATTGGCTCATCTTGAGAGTTTTTAGTTCATCATGTTGTTATGTGATTCTTTAATTGTGGGTTCTACACTTCTGGGGCTGTCAGAATCCCTACACAGCTTCCAGGTGGAGATTGGTGGCCTCCCACCTAATCCAACTGACTTATTTTGGATGTTTTCATGTCAATACATCTTTCTGTACTTCTAGGGCCATTTTGGGGCCCTAAACAATGTTTTTTTTAGCTTGCCACAGTCAAACTATAGATGGAGTCAGAGTTTGATGACATAATGTGTAGTTTTCGAAAATACATTTCCAATGGGCTATCACACGCCTAAAATGGAGGTTGTATGCAAAATTTACGACCTTGGGAAGTTGAGGTACCAATTTACCCATCGAGGCCCACATAACTTTTGGCGTTTCATCTCCTAGGGTTAGGTTTTTGGATGTCTGGGGTTTTGGAATTCATGAGTAATGTTAAAAAGGCCTCTAGAGCCTCATTGTATTCTTTCCACTTAGATGGATGCACGTAGCAGCCACATCTCTTCTCAGAGATAGCTACCACCATTCAAGCAAGTTGTTTTCAGTTCTGCAGTTTTACAGTTTCTTCCTATTTTATTTATTCAATAGAAGCTATTGTTCATTATATATATGTTGTTTTTCTCAGTATCTCTATGTTATTGTATTCAGTCTGTTATTCTTTTTGTTATGCTCATAAATCCGGATCAGTGGTATCAAATTGGTCTGCTCTTCATTTTTTTTTCTTCGTGCATGTCCTCGACAAGATCCGAGTACGAGAAGTTGGGACTCGGACCAGTCGACCCTTTGCAAGATCAGCCACACCGAGCCTGACAACAACCCATGGGGGATGAGAAGAAAGATGATGGAGCATGTGATCCTTTTAAAATGTTACTCGAGGAAGCCCTTGCATGACAAAGGAACAAAATGATGGACAACTTTGCATAGATCCTTCAGCGACTTCCCAAAGGAGATGCATCTTCATCAAGTGACCATGCACCCCCCTTCAAGGTACAAGCAAATTTTGATATTCCATTATTTGAAGGACTAATAGATGCAGCTGTTGTAGATAAATGGTTGAATCTGCTCAAAGGGTATTTTTCGGTCCACAATTTTTCCGATAGGGAAAAAATTACTTTTTCACTCCTTAAGGTCGTCCCCCATGTCAAGGAATGGTGGGATACTTACTCTGAACAAAGGGCCATAGAGGAATCTGCAATATTTGTGGTTGCTCCCACATGGGATTCCGTTTAGGGATGCCATTAAAGAACAATACTACCCTGTTTGAAGCTACGAGGACCAGTACACAAGATGGACCACAATGTGTCAGGAAAGGGACCAGACAATACCATATTTCACCAATATTTTCAATACCCTGCGCACCAAATTGGGTATCAAAGAATCTGAATGAAGTCTGGTGCTCAAACATCGTCACTGTTTGCATAGATACATTCAAACATAAATGGAGTTTCTGGACATCTCATATTTAGGTGAAAATTATAGATATGTTGTCAAGATCGAGGAAAAAATTAAGCAAAAGAGGTGAGAGTTTGGATATGCAAACTACTCACAGCCGAAGTAGGTCAAAGGCGGCCCCAACCCACAAAACAAGGGACAAAGAAAATATGGATGCTCTTAGGACAACTAGTCCAGGCTGCAAACCAAGAAGGGTAATGAGAAGTCAAAGGAGGACACAGGAAAATGGTGTGAATACCATAAAAACCCTTGGAAAAACACCGAAGAATGTCGCTCCAAGAAATCATTGGTGGTCGAGCTGAAAGCTTCCGAGTCAGATGCAGATTTTGACTCCGAATCAAATCTAGAAAGTGGAAAGCGGATCATCGATGCCTAACCCTGTGCCACTGTTGCTACCATGAAATTCCAACCAAGCGAACTAGAAGAAACAAAGGAAAGGGAACACCTATTTCACTCACATATGTGGTTAAAGGGGACTCCATTGCATTTTGTTTTTGATAGCAACATTTAGAAGAACCTGATTTCAAAAGAGGTCATCAAGCGGCTGGACCTATTGATAGCACCGCACCCGTAACCCTACATCATCGGCTGGCTTCGCCAAGGACGCGATCTCCACGTCAACCAATAGTGTCGACTGCCCTACAACATCAAGGCCTTCAAGGACAAGGTATTGTGTGATATTGCTCCCCTTGAAGTTTGTGATGTTATTTTAGGCCAACCATATTTGTGGAAGCGACATGCTATGTATGAGTCTAGACCTCGCAGTGTTATTATTACTTTGGGTAGACAATTGTACAAGATACCAGAGGTAGCGCTGCCTACCGCTATTTCTTTAATCTCTGCTAAGCAATGCAGTAAGGTCATTTGACAGATCGGGGAGTTCGTCTACTTTGTGATTCATGCTCGCAGTAAGTAGAAGGTCACTGCCACATCATGACCTCTACACATAGCCTCTCTTTGCAACAAAAGAAAGTGGATGAGATCGTGGAAGAATAAAAAGACATTTTCTCCTCACCCACCGGGGTATCGACGCACTACCAAGTCAAGCATCCAATTGATCTAACCCTCAGTGCACCACTGCCTAATGGACCAATTTATCGTTGCGCGCTGATGGAAAATGATGAAATCAAGCGCCAGATCCAAGAGCTGCTTCAAAAGGGGCACATCTGACCCAAATCATCCCCTTGCGGAAGCCCGATTGTGATGGTGCAGAAGAAAGATATGACCTGGCGACTCTGCATTGATTACAAAGCATTAAACAAAATCACAATCAGGAACTGATACCCAATTTCCCGAATTGATGACCTTCTTGACCAACTCAAGGGAGAAAAGTTTCTTCAACAAGATTGACCTAAAGTCTGGCTATCACCAGGTTCCCATCGAACCAACTGATGTATGGAAGACAACTTTCAAATATAAAGAAGGTCTCTTTGAATGGATAGTCATGCCCTTTGGCTTAACAAATGCACCAACAAATTTGATGAGATTGATGGATGATGTATTGAGACCCTTCACTAACTCTTTGTGGTGGTATATCTGGATGCCATCCTCATCTTCAATAGAACTTGGGAGGAACACATGCAACATATTCAACAAGTTTTGGGCACTTTGCGATAGCACAAGCTATATGCTAACTTGGAAAAATGCTCTTTTGGCATGAACAAGGTCCAATACTTGGGCTACATTGTTTATGAGCATGGGATACATGTGGATCCATCCAAGATCCATGTCATTCATGGCTGGCCAGCCTCGACCACACTAATTGATCTTCGAAGCTTCTTGGGACTTGCCTACTTCTACTGAAGTTTCATGTTGGGATTCTCCCATATTGATGGGCACTCATCCAAGTAACCAAGGGCGGTGGCAAGGCAAAGTTCGCATGGGGGAAGGAACAAAAAATAACATTTGATGATCTGAAACACTGCTTGTGCTCAACTCTAATACTCTCCTTACCTGATCTGCAACAACTATTTGAGATTGAGACTGATGCCTCCAACTATGTTTTAGGCACAATTCTCACCCAACATGGTCATCCAGTAGCATACCATAGTGAGACACTCTCAGATACTTTCCAGAAATACCCCACCTATGACAAAGAAATGCATTCCATTGTGCAAGGCTTCCGTCAATGGAAACATCACATTCTGGGAAAGGAGACAATCATCCACACTGATCATAAGCCTCTGTAGTTCATGAAGACACAATGGAAGTTGCAGAACGACCGCCATCAAAAGTGGTCCACATACCTACAACAGTTCCATCTAAACATCAAGTATAAAATGATGAGCACAAATCGTGTCACTGACTGCCTTAGTCGCCCACCCATTTCTACACTCACCACAATGATCCATTGATCCATATTTTATGAGAAGAAAGAAATGAATACAGATTATTAAAATATGATTAACAAAAGATAACAGAGATACAATAAAACTGGTTTTCTATTCAATAAGGAAATAAGATGAAACTGTAAAATGCAGCGAAAAACAAGCTTGCTGGAGTGGTAGCAGCTTATCTCTGAGAAGAGATGTGACGACTACGCTCATTCGCAAGAAGATGGTTACATTGAGGCTTTGAAGACCTTTTACAATAACCAGGAATGTAAAAAACCCTAGACATCCAAAAACCTAACCCTAGGAAATGAAGTGCCAAAAGTCATGTGGGCCCCGTTTGGGTAAGTTAGTACATCAACTTCTTGGGGTCATAACTTTTGCATACGATCTTCGTTTTAGGCGCACGATAGCCCACTGGAAAGGTCTAACTAAGAAGAATTTTTTTTGAATGGCCCAAGTTTATGTCTCCAGCAGTCACCTGGGCCCCAAATCCCCAAAAAACATCGTTGAAGGCCTCAAAACAACCCTGAAAGTTTGGAACCCGAAAAACTGCCGAAAAACTTCCAAGATGGAAAACTGTTTTTCGAGCCAGTGGAATAGGTGGGTGGCCAACGATATCCATATGGATCAATCCTACCTCCATAGGAAGCAATGGTCTCCATTACATTGAGTTCCCCTATTAGACGAGGAAATTTTTGCTGAATTGGGCCCTAGGTGAGCCACTTGCCTTGGTGTAGGTGCTGCCCTGCTTTGACGACTCGATAAAGCTGTATCCTTTGTTTTCGAGTGCCCTTGATATGTGTGTCCACAATTTGATCACTGGATTCCTATTGCATGCAGTCATGGTTGAGCTCTGTTGGTTTCAACTGCTCTGCTATCTCTGAGGTGTCCAATAATGGTGGGAAATATGGCTGAAGGAGAGCCACGTTGAAGACTAGATGCAGACCAAGGAAGGGGGGAATATTGAGCTCAAAAGCATTGTCACCCACAACCTTGGTGATGGTGTACGACCCATAACAGAGTGGGCAAAGCTTTCGATGGGGCCCTGTAAGGCATTCTTTCTGAAAATGCAACCAAACTGTTTCACCCACCTGAAACTTATGTGGCACCCGATGTTGATCATGGCACTGTTTGTACTTGGAATTATACTTCTATAGAATATCCTGAACCTGTTGGTGGATGTGATGGATCTTCTCAATGAACCGGGTGGCTTTGTCAGCTTCTGGTGGAGCAGGGGACGAGTCGACCGAGTTGATCGCCAGGGGTAGTGCAACATCCATGGGGCCCAATGGTTGGAATCCCAACCCCACCTGAAATGGGCTGTGGCCAGTTCAGCTATGCAAGGCTCAGTTGTAGCTATGATGGATATAGGGAATATTCTCATCCCATGTGCGAGGGTGTTTTGAATTGTACATGCACAGGATATGTACGATCATTCAATTGATGACCTCAGTTTGTCCATCTGTCTGGGGGTGGAAGGCAGTGGATTTGGTGAGCTTGGTGTCCATCAATGACCAGAGGCTCGACCAGAATGAGCTGAGGAACTGACTGTCACGGTCTAATATAATGGTTTGTGGGATCCCAAAATGTACCCATACTCGTTCAAAGAAGAGCTTGGCAGTGGCTTCTGCCGTGATGTTCTTCTTGCAAGCGGCTAGAATCATCATCTTGGAAAAGTGATGAACAACCAGAAAAACACAGTCATTTCCCCTCTTGGTGGATGGGAGGTCTGACATGTAGTCCATTGAGATGGATTCCCACATCCTGTTAGGACTATACAGAGGGGTGTACATGCCCTATTTCTTAGTGGTCGGTTTGGCAATAGCGCAGACGGTGCATGACTTGATATACTTGCCAACATCCTGTCGAAGTTTCGACCAATAGAAATGTTTCTGCAGCACTGCTACTGTCTTTTCGATGCCAAAGTGTCATGCCACCCGACTTTAGTGAGCTTCCCAAATTAGCTAGCACGCTTGCTTGATGGAATGCAGAGATGGCCCAGACGACACAACAACCCGTCCTGAAGATGGAAATTAGCAACCACCAAGTTTGCGCCCAAATTTTGGTGGGTGGTGGAGAAGTCAGGGTCTGTCTCGTAGAGGTGGGGCTATCTGGAGGTCTCATGACTACAAGAGTCTAGCACTGCGGTGAGTGCCACAACTGGAGGTTGGCTGAGGTACTCAACAACTCAGTTGGTACTTACTGTTTTATACTTGATGTTGAGATGGAACTATTGTAAGTATGTTGACCACTTCTGATGATAGTCATTCTGTAGCTTTCCTTGGGTCTGCATGAACTGTAGTGGCTTGTGATTAGTGTGGATGACTATCTCCTTCCCAAGAATGTAATGTCTCCACTGGCGACAGACTTGCACAATGGAGTACATTTCTTTGTCGTAAGTAGGGTACTCACGGATAAAATCTGATAGTGTCTCACTATGATATGCCACAGGGTGGCCGTGTTGAGTGAGAACGACGCCCACAACATAGTCTGAAGCATCTGTCTCGATCTCAAAGGGATGATGCAAGTCCGGTAATGAAAGTACTGGGGATGAGCACAAACGTTTCTTCAAGTCATCCAAGGATTATTGTTGGGACATACCCCACATAAATTTTTCCTTACCTCCACCCTTGGTTACTTGGCTGAGAGCCCATGCGATATGAGAGAATCCCAACACGAACCTGTGATAGAAATTGGTGAGGTCCAAGAAGCTTCGAAGTTCAGTGAGTGTTGTTGGGGCTGGACAATCACGGATGACTTGGATCTTGGCTGGATCTACATGCACACCTTGCTGATCAATGATGTAGCCTAAGTAATGGACCCTATCCATGCCGAAGGAGAATTTTTACAAGTTTGCATATAGTTTGTTCCGTCGAAGGGTGTGCAGAACCTGCTGAATATGTTGCAAGTGTTTTGCCCATGTCTTGTTGTAGATGAGTATGTCATCCATATACACCACTAAAAAGAATTGGTGAAAGGTCGTAGGATATCGTCCATCATCCCCATAAAAGTTGTTGGAGCATTTGTCAAACCAAAGGGCATTACCAGCCATTCAAAAAGACCTTCTTTTGACTTGAAGGCAATCTTCCATACATCTATTTGTTTTATTTGTACCTGGGGGTAGCCAGACTTCAAATCAATCTTACTGAAGTATTTGGCCCATATGAGCTGATCAAGGAGGTCATCGATTCAGGGAATTGGGTACTAGTATTAGATTGTGATTTTATTTAGGACCCGGTAATCAATGTAGAGTCGCCATGTCCCTTCTTTCTTCTGCACCAACACGATTGGGCTCTCACAAGGTGATGAGCGAGGAAGGATGTTCCCCTTGTGGAGCAATTCTTGGATATGCCTCTTGATCTCCTTGTTTTCTAATAGAGAGCGGTGGTAGACTGGCCCATTGAGTAGCAGTGCGCCTGGGGTCAGATCAGTGGGATGCTTGACCTGGCAGTGCAAAGGTACCCTGGTAGAAGAGGATAAGATATTTGAGTATTCTTCCAAGTCCTTATCCACTTGCTTATGTTGTGTGGAGAGATCGGTCGTGGGGGCCCTATATGTGGTTGCGATCTTTCGCTCACTCTGAGAGCGAATCATGAAGAATACAAATTTCCCGGTCTGAGAGATGACCTTCTTGCATTGCTTGGCAAAGATCAAGGAAATAACACTAGGAGGGACTGCCTCGGGTATCTTGTACAATTTCATGTTCAAAGTAATAATAACACTACGAGGCCTAGACTCATATACAACATGACGTTTCCATAAATAAGGTTGGCCCAAAATAACATTACAAACTTCGAGAGGAGAAACATCACACAATACCTCGTCTTTGAAGGGCTTGATGCTGTACGACATTCAATACTATTGGATGACGCAAAGATTGCTTCCTTGGCAGAACCATCCAATTGTGTAGGGTTGTGGGTGCGACATTGTTGGCAGTGCCAACCGCTTGATGAACTTTGCTGAGATGAGTTTCTTTTAGCTACCACTATCAATGATGAAGTGTAGTGGGGTGTCGTTTACCCACATCTGTGAATGGAAGAGGCACTCTCCTTCTTCTGGCTCATCTGGTTCACCAGGCTGGAGATTAGTGGTAGCAACGGTGGCACTGGGTTCTGCGTCAATGATCCATCTTCCTCTTTCTGGTTCTTACTCAGAGTCAGAACCCGCATCTGATTCAGAGCCTTTCACTTCGGCCACCAACGACTGCTTTGAGAAACAACCAACAGTGCTATGCCAAGGGATCTTATGGAAGTCGCACCACTTACTGATATCTTTCTTTGTCTTTTCGGTGTCCTTATTTGCTTGCGGCTTGGACTGATTGTCCTGATATTGTCCTTCTTTTCTTTGTCCTTTGTTCTATGGGTTGGGACCACCGTTTCCTGGCTTTTGCTGTGAGGGGTTCCCAGGCCCAAATTGTCGCGTCTTTTATTTGAGCTTCTGCTCGATTTTGACGACATATTGGTAGGACATGCCCAAGGACGAGATGTCCAGAAATTCCATTTTGGTCTGTATGTATCTATGCAGAGCACCACGATACTTGAGCACTATATGTCTCTCTGAATCTTTGATACCCAACTTGGTGCACAAGGTATGGAATATATTTGTGAACTCTGGCACTGCTTGGTCTCTTTCTTGTCGCAATGTGGTCCATTTGGTATACAAGTCGTCATAACTTTCGACAAGGTAGTATTGTTCCTTAATAACATCCATGAAGGATTCCCAGGTGGCCATGACTATGAATAATGAGGGTTCCTCTGTTTCCTTTTGCTCAAAGAAATTTTCCCACCAATCTTTGACATGGGGAACGACTTTGAGGAGCGCAAAAGTAATCTTTTATCTATTCAAAAAGTTATGGACAAAAAAATACCCTTCTAGTAGATTCAACCACTTGTCTCCAACATCTGTGTCTATCTGACCTTCAAATATAAGAATATCAAAGTTGATTTGTACCTTGAAGGGGGCGACGCCTCCGCTCAAGGAAGATGCGTCACTTGTTGGTAGCCACCGAAGGATTTGCGTGAAACTATCCATCATCTCATTCCTCTGTTGCGTGAGGGATTCCTCAAGCAACATTTTGAAAGGATCTCATGTCACGTCATCTTTCTTTTCTCCTGCCATGAGAGGTCGCTTGCGTGTGCGAGAGCTTTTTTCCTCAAGAGAAACAAGCTCGAGAACCAATTCTTTGTACCCTAACCTCGTTGGGGACATGCATTAAGAAAACAAGGAGCAGACCGCTTTGATACCACTGATCCATATTTTATGAGTAGAACGAAACAAATACAGATTATTAAAATATTCTTAACACAAAATAACAGAGATACAATAAAACTGGTTTTCTATTCAATAAGGAAATAAGCTAAAACTGTAAAATGTAGCGGAAAACAAGCTTGTTGGAATGGTGGTGACTTATCTCTAAAAATAGATGTGACGGTTGCGCTCATTCACAAGAAGATGGTTACAATGAGGCTCTGAAGGCATTTTACAATAACCAGGAATGCCAAAAACGTTAGACATCCAAAAACCTAACCCTAGGAGATGAACCGCCAAAAGTCATGTGGGCCCCATTTGGGTAAGTTAGTACATCAACTTCCCGGCGTCGTAACTTTTGCATACGATCTCCCTTTTAGGCGCACGATAGCTCGTTGGAAAGGTCTAACCGAGAAGAACAATTTTTGAATGGCCCAAGTTAGGAATTTGAATAGTCATTTGGACCCCAAATCCCCAAAAAACATCGTTTAGGGCCTCAAAATGGCCCCAGAAGTTTGGAACTCGAAAAACTATTGAAAAAATGCCAAGATGGAAAATTGTTTTTTGAGCCAATGGAATAGGTGGGTGGCCAATGATATCCACATGGATCATCCATTCTTGTGGGCATGAGGCCTCTGGGTGGCCCCAAATTTATCAACGTGACCCTGACTTCGCCACCACCGATAATTTCTTGGGTACATGAGTGAATGTCACCGATTTTCACATTCAAGATGGACTCTTATTCCATATGGGCTACCTCTGTGTTCCCACAAGTGAGCGTGCAAAGATGATTTGGGAGGCTCACTACACTCGAATGGAAGGACATTTTGGTGTGGAGAAAAATGTGGCCGTTCTACATAAACATTTTTATTGGTCAAAACTTCGACAAGACGTCAGCAAGTATATTAGATCTTGCACTGCCTGTGCCATTGCCAAGCCAAAGATCAAGAATCAAGGCTTATACACCCCTCTTCCTACTCCCAAGAGGTCTTGGGAATCCATCTCGATGGATTACATGTTTGGCCTTCCATCCACCAATCACAACAATGATTGTGTATTTGTGGTGGTTGATCGGTTTTCAAAGATGGCCATTATCACAGCCTGCAAGAAGAGCATCACATCGACAGATACTATCAAGATCTTCTTCGAACGGGTGTGGGTCCATTTTGGGATACCATAGACCATCACCTCAAATCAGGACAACAAGTTCCTCAACACATTTTTGTCAAGTCTTCGGTCATTCTTGGACACCAACATCACTAAATCCACTTCTTTTCACCCCCAAACCGATGGCCAGACAGAGGTCGTCAATCAGATGATTGTGCACATCTTATGCATGTACAAACCTAAGAATCCGCGTACATGGGATGAGATTCTTCCCTATGTTCAACACAACTACAATAGGGCTCTCCATATCTCCACCAGTCATAGCCCATTTCAGGTGGGGTTGGGACTCTAACCCTTGGGTCCCATTGATGTTGCACTACCTCTTGCAACCACACAGAAAGAATCTTCCCATGTTCATTATGAGGACAACAAAGCCACCAGATTCATTGAGTAGATTCAAAACATCCACCAATAGTTTCATGTGATTTTGTAGAAAGCCAATGCTAAGTACAAGCAGCGCCATGATCAACACCGGGTACCATACCAGTTTCAGGTGGGAGACAAGGTTTGGTTACATTTTCAGAAAGATCACCTTACAAGGCCCCATCGGAAGCTCCTCCCACTTCAATATGGGCCTTACACTATCACCAAGGCTATGAGTAGCAATGATTTTGAGCTCAACAGTCCACCCTTCCTTGTATTGCACCCAATGTTCAATGTGGCCATCCTTCGGCCATATTTTCCACCATTATTGGACACCTCAGAGATCGCAAAACAATTGACACCAACATAGCTCAACCCTGACTTCATGGAACATGCATCAATTGATCATATAATGGACACACAGGTCAAGGGCACTCAACATCAGAGGATCCAAATTTATCAGGTTGTCAAGGAAGGGAAGCTCCTACACCAAGGAAAGTGGCTCACCTGGGGCCAAATTCAATAAAAGTTTCCTCACCTGATAGGTTCACTCAACGCAATGGAGACCATTGCTTACTAAGTGGGGAGGACTGATCCAGGTGGATATTGGTGGCCACCCACCTATTCCAACTGTCTCCTCTTGAGATTTTTTAGTTTAGCACGTTCTTTTGTAATTCTTTGTAATTGCGGGTTCTACACTTTCGGGGCTGTCTGAAGCCCTACACAGCTTCCAAGTGGGGATTGGTGGCCTCCTACCTAATCCAACTGGATTATTTTGGAATTTTTCATGTCAGTACATCTTTCTGTACTTCCAGGGCCATTTTGGGGCCCTAAACAATGTCTTTTTGGCTTGCCACAGTCAAACTATAGACATAGTCAGAGTTTGACGACATAATGTGTAGTTCCTGAAAAGACCTTTCCAATGGGATATCACGTGCCTAAACGAAGGTCGTATGCAAAAGTTATGATCTCGGGAAGTTGAGGTACCAACTTACCCATCAGGGCCCACATAAATTTTGGCGTTTCATCTCCTAGGGTTAGGTTTTTGGATGTCTAGGGTTTTGAAATTCATAAGTAATGTTAAAAAGGCCTTTAGAGCCTCATTGTAATCATTATGCTTAGATGTATGCGCATAGCATCCACATCTCTTCTCAGACATATCTACCATTCGAGCAAGTTGTTTTCAGTTCTGGATTTTTACAGTTTCAACCTATTTTATTTATTCAATAGAAGTTATTGTTCATTGGATATCTGTTGTTGTTCTCAGTATCTCTGTGTTATTGTATTCAATCTGTTATTCTTTTTGTTCTGCTCATAAATCTGGATCATCCAAGCCACATAAAAAGAAGGGTAATAGGAAGATGAAGAATGCCACTGGGAAGTGGTGCGAATTCCACAAAATCCCTTGGCACAACACTGATGAATGTCACTCGAAACAGTAATTGCTGGCCGAGCTCAAAGAAATAGATCCGAGCCCCAACTCAGACTCCGATTAAGACAATATTAAAAGGAGACAGACAACTAATGTATAACCCACTACTATTGTCGCAACCACAATAATCCAACTAGAAGAACCAGCGGATATTGAGGAGGGGGAGCACCTTTTCCATTCACAGATGTGGGTGAAGGGGGCCTCGTTTCATTTTATTATATATAGTGGAAGCCAGAAGAACCTCATCTCAGCAGAGGTCGTCAAGCAGTTGGATTTGTCGACAACACCACACCCACAATCATACAACATCGGATGGCTCTGCTAGGGATGAGATCTTCGTGTTAGCTAGCAGTGTCGCCTGTCATATGACATCAATCCCTTCAAGGATGAGGTACTGTGTGATGTTTCCCCATTGGAAGTTTGTGACGTTCTATTAGGACAACCATATATGTGGAGGCGTCATGTTGTTTATGAGTCTCGACCCCGTAGCATCATTGTTACTCTGGGGGATCAATCCTGCAGGATACCAGAGGTAGTTCTAAATATACCAAAAAAAAAGTGTCGCAAAGTAATCTATCATACCACAAAGTTTAGCCTCTTCACAACCTGGTCAAAAGAGAAGGAACTTGCAACCACTACAACCTTGACCCAAGACCCTTCTATCCAACAAAAGCAGATCAACAAGATTGTAGAAGAGAACCAATATACTCCTACTGTGTCTTCACTGACAGAGTCCTCCCACACTTCGATAGATCATGCAACCAGATTGGTTAAATAGATCGAACCCCTCCAACAATAGGCTCATAACAACCTTTAACAAGCTAAGCAGGACAACTTCTTCAGCAAGGCAAGCAACTCACCAAGGTTTAGATTCAACAAAAGCTTCCCAGGGATCTTCATGCAATGGAGACCATTGCTTCCTAATGGGGGAGGATTGATCCAGGCAGAAATCGATGGCCACCCGCCTATTCCATTGGCTCAAAACAAGGGTTTCTGCCTTGGTAGTTTTTCTACGTCTTTTCGGGTCCTAAACTTCTGGGGTTGTTTTTAGGACCTAAACAACGTTTTTTGGGACCGCCATAGTAACACTATAAAATTTAGCCAGAGTGTGATGGAAAATGTGTATTCCTCAGATAGACCTTTCAAATGAGCTATCGTGCACCCCAAACGAAGATCGTATGAAAAATTTACGCCCTTGGGAAGTTGACGTACCAACTACCCCCATCGAGGCCCACAAACCTTTTGGAATTTTGTCTTCTGGGGTTAGGGTTTTGGATTTTATTTATGTTAAAAAGGACTCTAGAGCCTCATTGTAATCATCATCATCTTCTTGCGAATGAGCGTATCCCTCACATCTCTTCTCAGAGATAAGCTTCCACCATTCTAGCAAGTTATTCACTCTGTAATTTTACAGTTTCTGTACATTCTCTTATTAATAAAAATTGTGCATTACTTTATTTATGTGTTTATTGCAATATCTCTGTATGTTTCATTGTTATATCTCTACCTTCATTTCATTCTCAAAATAATCTGGATCAAATGTTGGGTCATACTTTATAGATGAATTTGACTTATGTTACTATACCCATGGATGATGAAACCTATGCTCATTTACCCAACCTACCAATAGCAAGGGATCACATTGAAGAAATTGACCTTGACCCTGAAACTGAGGATCCCTTAGAGGAGTTCCCTAAGAAGTTCAAGGAATTTTCTCCATACTTTTTCCCAAATGACCTCCCTTTCGCCAAAGAATAATATTTTGATGATATAGTGTGGCCTAAAAGAGAAGATTACCAACAACAACTAGACAAGTACAAAGATAAATAAGTTGGCTCCGTCAAAATATTGAACAAGTGTGATAAAGAGTTGTTGATTAGATCGATCCAAGAAGGGATTATTACAACAAAATCCCACCCCTTTCATCGAAGCAATATACTAGGGTAATTCAAGAAACAATCAATCTCAAAGGAGGGGATTACAAACAAGGAGAATTGGTCTTAGAGTGGGATACAAGGAAAGGCCAACCTGATACATG
Organism: Picea engelmannii; assembly: GCA_009831015.1. Lineage (NCBI taxonomy): Eukaryota > Viridiplantae > Streptophyta > Pinopsida > Pinales > Pinaceae > Picea > Picea engelmannii. The sequence goes on from ML811757.1 coordinate 91,844, forward strand.
AAAGGAGTTTGGAAAATTTTGGCTTGGCCCCTGTAGAATTGAAGAGAAATCTGTCAATTATTCTTACTAATTATCCACATTATAGGGAAGGAGACGTACACTACCCATTAGTGGACCCCTTCTCAAGCCCCATCATGGGGAAGAGACATGATTTCCTGAAACTAGTTTATAGTAGTGTAGGAAGGGAATTTGCATCTTGCATTGCATTTGTATATATGTTGCATCATGTTTTCATGCTAGTACAATCTTGAATATTCTTATGTATGTATTGCATTATCATTTGTATATATTGAATACATGTTAGGAAATTTCACTTAATAACTAAATATCATTGCTTTATCATTTTGCAACTTAGTGAAACATTTTTCTTTTTAACATGGTTTTGGATTTATCACTAACTCTGGTGGGTCACATCCACTGGCTGATACTTCTAAATGGTGATGTTGTTTTAAGTGGGCATATGATTGAAGGTCTTGGAAAACCATAGATGTTGAGGTTCTCATGCACTCTATGGTGAGCACATGTCCCCATGTTGGAGCCAGATGCTACCCCCCATGCCTAGGGGTAACTAGAGGAGATCATGTTTCATGGACCACGATGGAGAATATAATCCTGACCATGATGATGATCAACATGTCCACATATGGTATCCCAACAACTCCCCTCATTCACCTTTACAACTACGGGTAAAAAAGGCTCATCACATCCAAGCAACCCAGGGTATGGGACATGGTAAGCCATCATCACCATGAGGTATGCTAGTCCTTCTTTCATGCAAAGTGTTGTTCTTAATTAGTTGGGAATTAGGATGAGGATATTTGGTTGAAATTGGATAATGGATCACTGGGTTGGGAAATTGTGTTAGTTGCCTTGTTTCACCTTGGTGGTCAACTTCTATGCCCTAGTCCCATGTTATCACCACCCAAGGAAAAGGGGTACTATTGGGGATCCCTCACAAGATAACGTTCCCTTTCCCACCATACTTAACACTTTCCATCCTGGAGCCTATCATAGTGTACTAAACATTGGTAATGGGTCATGGTCCATTCTCTCATGAGAAGAGGGGATGAAGGCCCAAAGGTTGATTGTAGCTGGTACTAAGAGAATAAGAAAATGATGCCAAATAAATAAAGGAACAATAGCAAGAGAATCTCCAAAAATCATTCCAAACTTGAGCTCTACCCTTTCCATGCTCACCCCATCCCTAAGCAATAATTCTATAGCTTGAAATATTATAAAGGAGACTTGCAAATATGATAAAAGGAAAAATAAAAAGGCAAATAAAGGGGTTTGGAAAAAATGGCACTTAATCAAGTGGTAACTCAAGAGAAAGCGCACCCTCCACAAAGGCACTCATAGAAATGGATTAGATGACACCATGAGCCATGAAGTAAGCCCTAAAACCATATCACTTTCACACTTACTCTTGAAGGGTTTCTTTATTTCCTGCTTCCCTTGAGACCTATCCCTATACCCGATTTCTTTATTTCCTATCTAGGTTGGCAAACCTAATAGGGTTGGATGAAGGCCCTCCCATACCTAAACTTGTCAACTCACATGGGATCCTAGGCTGGAGTGGTGTTCGAAGCGGATACTGAGGTGAATTGTTTACATGGATTATATCTTAAGTTAAAACTTACTTTGCATGATTTAAGGACTAATATTTCTTATGAACCTTGGATAACCTTGTCTTATACTTTGTTTTTTCTTGGATGGCCCCAACATGGTTCTTTGAGGGATGTCCTAGGCTTATGCCTTTATTATAGGATCTTGGCACGTGTGATAGAGGGCAATGGGTCATCTAGTGACTCACCACCCTCATACATCATCTCTCACATCCTTGGAACCTTGGACGATGGACATGTTGGCTTGTTATGAGCATATTGAATCATGATGGCACACATATGGGTTGGAAGCCCATAGGCTGGGTAGAGTACATCAAAGCTTACTTTTCACCAGGATCAGGGATGCTACAACAACAGATAGTTGGAGACCTTGTAGAGACGAGATGTAGATTCCCTAGGCCTAGATGCAACACTTGTATCTTAGACATTGGCCCTATTTTGGTGATGATGTCATCTTCTAGGGCTTGACACAACTAGGGTTTGGTGGATACCTGGAGTATTGATGATGGATGGCATGGTTTTAGGTGAGGAGAGACATCACTTTCTCCCAACTCACTTTGGATTGGTGCAACATGGCATTTGGAGGCCTCCTCCTTTCACAAGAGGGATTGATGTCTTACACGTGTGGCCTATAATGATTTATTTTTGCATTTTTGCATTTGTAAAGGGTTAATGAGGGGTCGTCCCCACTTCTAATTAAATTTTGACATGTTATGTGGAAAAATATGCCAGACTAGCCTCATATAAGAAGGCTAGCACTAGATTTCATTATTTCATCATCATTCTTCACCATTGTGGAGGAGTACTTTTGAAATTTTCGGTCCCTTCGGGGTTATTGTTCTTTCTCTCTCATGCACTATGCTTGGAAAGGATCTCTTGTGGATGGTTTGCTGATTTTGGATGGATATTTATGTAATTAGGGTTAAATGCTCTTGGTTTCTTGGATGAAGTAAGTAATTTTCTACAATTCTATGATATGTTCTTGATGTAAATGGTGAAATTGCTATTTTGTTGCAAGAAGTCTTGTTTTGTTGAAACCCTAAGAGAGGAACATAAGTGATTCTTCCTCTCACAAAGTTTTACTTGTCCAAAATTTGTGTATTTCCCTTGCTAGGGTTAGAACCATAAATCCCTAAAGTGCTATAACTTTAGGATTTTATCCCTAGATAATTTATCTTTGACCTAGTTGAATCTACAAGAAGGGAGAAACAATATAGGGCCCAAAAGTGCTTGCACCCTAGACATCCTTCTCCTTGAATTCTAAATCCTAAGGCCCAAATGTGCTTGCACCTTAGGGTTTAAAATCTACCTCTTGGTTTCAAGTAGATATTCAACCTTCAAGATTTGATGCATTTGAGACTCCATAGACATAGAATGGTAAAGGCACTAGTTTAGAAGTAGCTATGATGGTGAAAGTGATTGATAAAACCCCTTCTCCAAATCTCTCAAGTATTCTACTAACTCTACTAACTCTAACCCTAGCAAACTCACTATATTATTTGCTTCTTTTATAAAAGTTTTCTATAGCCATCGTAAACTACATTAAATTGTTGCAAACACTCATCTAAAGGTGGCTTAACTTGTTTAGAAATTTATTCTAGCAATTGGATAATGTTGGGCTTGATGAATGCTTACTTTTCTTGTTAATTTGTTACATTTTTTAGCACTAATTGTTGTTGTTGATGCAAATTATTCTTTGCTATTATAAGACTGGTTTAATGCTACAATTTGCAAGATCCACAACTACTTAACTTGTCTAGTGTCTAAGAGAGGTCATTTTTGCATACTTGAGTTTGGAATTTGTTATATATATATATATATATATATATATGTTGCAAAGTGTTCTCGTTCCATGCAGGTACAACAAACCACATTACAACCTCTCTCTCTTTCATAGACCTAGACCAACTATTTGATGATCAAGATAGGGGGAAATAGGCTTGGATACTAAAATTTATATTTGATCCCTTGAGGTCACTAGGTAAGCCTCCCTTGTGGTTGACCTCTTCCATCACTAAAATGAGGGAAGATCCTACTAAGGTGACAATGTTAGTTTCTTCCATAGTTACGCAAGATTTGGGGATCTTGTGGTGGGATTTGCACAAGTTCAAATCCTGCGATAACA
>ML811758.1:34051-45102 GCA_009831015.1 Picea engelmannii
CCACCATGGCCTTGGTGATGGTGTACGATTCATAATGAAGTGGGAGAAGCTTTTGATGGGGTCCTGTAAGGTGTTCTTTCTGCAAGTGCAACCAAACTTTGTCGCTCACCTGAAACTTATGTGGTACCCGATGTTGATCATGGCATTTCTTGTACTTGTCATTAGACTTCTGTAGGATATCTTGAACCTGTTGGTGAATGTGTTGGATCTACTCAATGAACCGGGTGGCTTTGTCAGATTTAGTTGGAGCAGGATATGAGTTGGTCGATGTAATATACCAGATATAAAAAGTATGCAGAACAGAAATAAAATGCTAGAAATGGAAGAATAATAGTAATATAACTAGCATAATCTCCACAATAACACAAAAATGATATAAGAACAACAACAGAAATAGCACTTCGATTCAGAAGCAATGTTCATGGGCCTCTTCGATGGGGAAACCTCCAGTCAAGTAGTGTTCTGTTACAATAATCTCCAAGATAGGGTTTTCATACCCTCGACCCTTATTTATACTAAATATGTCTATCAAGAGAAGCATCTAGAGGAAGATCCTTCTAGAAGCGGAAGCTTCTATTAGGTCTTCTTACATCTTCCTTATTCTATTTTATTGAAAGGCCTTATTAATATTGACATTTATTACATCCGAATATATTTCTCTACCTATGTGCGGGTTAGGACCCTAACATGTCCGCCCCCTTAAAAACAACCTTGTCCTCAAGGCTTGAGATGTGGAAATTGCTGCAGAATGGTAGCTGGTTCCCAAGTGGCATCTGTTGGAGTTGTATCTTTCCACTGGAATAACACTTCCTTGATGGTTCTCTGATGCAGGAGACACTCACGCTGGTCCAAAAATGCTTCTGGTTGTACCCAAATGGATCCTTCTTCAGCTAACTCGGGAAGGTTGGTTTGAATTTGGCACCTAGTTCCAATCACCTTCTTTAAGCATGAAACATGAAAAACAGGATGTAGCTTCGAATGATTGGGCAACGCTAACTGATAGGTGACTTGTCCCACATGCTTGAGAACTGTATAAGGACCATAAAATTTGAGCGCTAGATTCTGACAATGCTTGGCCTTGAGGGAAGTTTGCTTGTATGGTTGCAGTTGCAGAAACACCTGATCCCCTTCTGCAAATTGACGTTCAGAGTGACCTTGATCTACTTGTTGCTTGATGCGATTATGTGCCATGGCCAAGTTCTCTTTGAGGGTACAAAGAATATCCTCTTGATCTGTAAGTGTTTGGTCAACTGTCTGGACCTTCAAGGTACCTGGTAAGTATGAGAGAACTGAAGGTGGCTTCTGTCCATATACTTCTTCAAAAGGCGTCATGTGTGTAGCTGTATGGTAGGAAGTGTTGTACCACCATTCAACTAGGGGTAACCATTGAGCCCATTGATTTTTCTTTTCAGAGGCAAAACACCTCAGATATGTTTCCAAACATTTGTTGACAACTTTTGTTTGACCATCAGTTTGGGGATGATAAGTTGTGATGAGATGCAATTGGGTGCCCTGTATCTTTAACAGTTCTTGCCAAAAATTGCTTGTGAAAGTTGGGTCATGATTAGAAACAATAGAGTGCAGCATGCCATGAAGCTTGAAGACCTGGTCCATGAAAATTTGAGCCACCATGGATGCAGTAAATGGGTGTTGAATAGCATAGAAATGAGTATACTTGGAAAGGAAATCCACAACCACCATTATGACTAATTTATTTCCCGATTTGGGTAAGTCGATAATAAATTCCATAGAGATATCCTTCCAAATAGCAGGTGGAATCGAAAGTGGTTGTAGTGTGCCTAGATATTTGACTGTTTCTCCCTTATTGTGTTGACACACATCACATTCAGCGAAAAAATTACAGATGTCCTATTTCATACCATCCCAGAAAAAATAACGTTTGACCCTGTCATAGGTTTTGGTGAACCCGGAGTGCCCCGCTCTGGGTGTAGCATGAAGCTCAGAAAGTACCGTGGATTTAAGCTTTGATTGTTTACTTAAATACAAACAACCTTTGTATCAAAGCTCATCCTGGAGCCAAGAGTACCCTGGGGGAGATGGAGCATTGGTTTGCAATTGCTAGATCAGATGTGAACTTTTGGGATCTTGTAGCCATTCCTGGCGAACATCTTGGAGCCAATCTAGTACAATGAAGGAAAGAGAAAAAAGGGATCCTTCTTCTTCATATTTTCGGGACAGTGCATCCGCCACCACATTGTCTTTGCCTTTCTTGTAAATTATCTCATAATCATATCCAAAGAGCTTAGTCACCCATTTTTGTTGCTCCGGGGAGGAAATGCGTTGTTCTAGAAAGTACTTGAGGCTTTGATGGTTTGTCTTAATTTGGAAACGTTGCCCCAAGAGATAAGGGCGCCACATATCAACGACATGCATAATAGCCAACATTTCCTTTTCATAGATGGGTTTGCCTAGATTCCTTTCAGAGAGTTGCTTGCTGGTGAAGGCCAAAGGTTGACCCTCTTGCATAAGGACAACATCGATTTCTTTCCCAGAGGCATCACATTCCAACACAAAGGTCTTTGTGAAATCAGGAAGGGCCATAACCGAAGTGGTGCACATGGTGATCTTCAAGGTTTGAAAATCTTAAGCAGTGGCCAGAGTCCAAGTGAAAGAGTTCTTTTTGAAGAGAGCAATGAGAGGTGTTGCAATCTTTCCATAATTCTTAACAAACTTAAGATAATACCCTGTTAAACCTAGAAATCCACACAAGATTTTGAGAGTCTTTGGGTGTGGCCAGTCTTGCATACCTTCAATCTTTTTCGGATCCACCCTGACGCCATCCTTTCCAACCAAATGACCCAAGTATTCTACTTCTTAGGCACCAAAAGCACATTTAGACTGTTTTAGGAAAAGTTGGTGCTGAGAGAGTAGATGGAGAACTCGATCCACATGAGTAAGATGGTCTGTCCAAGTTTTTCTATAGATGAGGATATCATCAAAGAAAACTAAGACAAAATGATGGAGAAAGGGATGGAAGACATAATTCAAGAGGCTTTGGAAGGTGGAGGGGGCATTACACAAGCCAAAGGGCATGACCAAAAAATCATAGTGGCCCTCATGATTTCGAAAGGCCGTCTTGGGAATGTCTGCCTCTTTCATATGTATTTGTTGATAGCCCGAGCGAAGATCAAGTTTAGTAAAGAATTGGGCACTACTCAATTCATCCAGGAGGTCATCAATGACAGGAATGGGAAATTTGTCTTTAATGGTCAGTTTGTTGAGGGCACGGAAGTTAGGACACATTCTCCAAGAACCTTCTTTCCTCAAGACCATGACTAAAAGAGAATATTAATGGCTCGTACTAGGGCAGATAATGCCTACATTAAGGAGTTCCTAGACCATTTTCTCAATTTCATTTTTTGTGAAAAGGGGTGGCGATACAAACGTATATTGGGAGGAAGGCTTCCGGGTACAAAGGGAATGGAATGATCATGAACATCACAGGAAGGAGGGAGTCCTTGGGGAATGGAAAATACCATTTGATGTTTAGAAAGGAAGGCTTGGAGGTCTTGCGGCATCGGGGGTGTCTCTATTGCTTGTATGGCATGGAGTTGGGCAATGACACCAGAATGACCTTTTTTGAGCAGATTTTCCATGCGATGGGAACTAATGACCTCAAGTGAACCAGCAGTGATGCCTTGGAATTTATATTGGTGGCCTTCCTGGTCGAATTGCATGGTTAGTTCCTTAAAATCCATGAGAATGGGGCCCAAAGTCCTTAGCCAGTCTGCACCCAACACAATGTCACAACCGACCATGTCGATAGAAAACATATGGGATTTTAGGTGGTAGACACCGATTTGGAGATGGACATTTTGACAGCACCCTCCACATTTCATTGAACCACCATTGGCAATCATGATTTGGAAATTGTTGACAGCATGGATGTAGCAATGAGTTTCTTGGGCAATGTGACGATGAATAAAATTATGGGTGCTTCCACTATCAACCAGAATGATGACCTTATTATGCTTGATGTAACAGATTAACTTGAGGGTTTGGGGAGTGGAGAATCCAGTGAGAGAATTGAGGGAAATGACTAGTTCCACTTCGGGAGGGTCTGAGGGAGGGGTTATGTTAGTGATTTCAGGTGACTCAGACACAAGGGGAGTTTCAACATCCTCTTCTGAAATATCCTCAGAGATGGCCATAAAAATATTTGGTTCCTTACACTTGTGGCCCAGAAAATATTTGTCATCACAATTATAACAAAGGCCTTTTAGTTGGCATTCAACCATTTCAGCCCTAGTCAACTTTTGGATCTTTAATGGGGCAGAGGGAGTAGTGGGATTTACGGGTTTAGGGAGAGGAATAAAGGAGGGTTTTCGGTTTTGAGAGGATACAACCTGTTGTTCTTCTTTATCTCTTTTAGTATCCTCCACCCAATTCGAGGGTCGAACCATGAGGACATGGGCCCAAATCTCCTCCTTGAGGCCACTGATAAAACACTCTCGAAAGAAAGCATCAGTCATGCCCTCTATTTGAAAAGCCAAGAACTCAAAGGAAGCTATGAAGTCTTCTACTGTTCCTGATTGTTTCAACTTTTTCAAATGACCCAAATGGTTGGTGTCAGTGTCAAAGCATTCATAAAGATCCGTCACAAATTGGGTCCAAGCAATATACCCTTGACGAGAAGTTTTTCTCCATTGCCACCATTGCCAACGTTCTTGATCTAGATGGAGAACACCATACATGAGTTTGGCCAAGTCATCTGTAATGTTGTATAAAGAGAAGTAATGTTCCATTTGGGTTACCCAACCAGTGGGGTCTGAGCCATCAAATTTGGTCACATCCACCCGCGGAAGGCATAGGTCACATTGAAAGTGACGGTGTTGAAAGGTATGTGAATGGGAGGAATGTTCACCTTCAATCTTTGGAGGTGCGTCAGAGAAAGGGTCATCTGTAGGGATCTTCAGTTTGGTGCAGAGTGATGCAAAGATAGATTCAAGTTGGGTGGTCAGTTCGTGTTTGACTTCCTCCATTGAGGATTGCATGGTTGTATTTATGGTTGTATTGATGGTTGTATCGATGGAGGCAACATTGTCATTGAATTGTTTTACTTCTTTTTGGGTCTCGAGGAGACCAAATTGCAAGGTGTTGAAGCGAGCTTCCAGGTCTTGGCTATGGGTATGGGCCATGAGGATGGGTGAACTGAAAAGGGGTAGTCAGGGTCAAATTTTTTTCCGAAAAATGATATGGATGAATGTGATAAGGGCGAAGAGATGAATCCAATGGAATAGGTCTCAAATAATGGCGAAAAAATTTCCAGACTTTGTTTTTTTTATTATTATTACACCTTCGGAGTTATACTCTGGTCTAAAGAATACTGTAGCGATGAAATCCCCAAATGCTTAACCAGTAAGAAAAGTGTAGTGATTTGACAACCCGAACATAGTTGCACTGCAACAGATCTTGTATGTTTTAGTTTGTTTATGTTTCTGTCCCCCAAGGGTTAGGTATTCAAGGGTTCTACAGACAAGGGTTTGCCATGTGCTATAGCTCTCTGATATACGTGCAGGGTCCAACAATAGTACTCGGCCCAATATCTCAGGGCACTAACTAAGGAGGATAGACTGTGCCCTTAGCCATACTACCCAACTACCTAGGTACTAGAGAGTATCTTCCCGAGTGTTATTCTCGGTGGCACTATAGTAGTCAGGTGACTGATTAGTTTATGTAAAGAGGGCTTCAAGAAATCTAGGTTGATCTGTACACAGGTATAGTCTGATGCGCTACCACTTGAAGGGGTACCAACATGGGTTACAAGGGTGGCCAACAAATGTGTGCTTAAGAACCACTTGTATTTCATGAGTGTATGAATCCCTCAACCATGGGTTTATGCATGTAACGACAGATCTTTGTGGCTTAAAGACGTCGGAATACGTCTCTACCCAAAAAAAAAATTCCCACAATTTCTGCCAAGGAAAGTGCTCTGATACCACTTGTAATATACCAGATATAAAAAGTATGTAGAATAGAAATAAAATGCTAGAAATGGTAGAATAACAGTAATATAACCAGCATAATCTCCACAATAACACATAAATGATATAAGAACAACAACAGAAATAACACTTTGATTCAGAAGCAATGTTCACGGGCCTCTTCGAGGGGGAAACCTCTAGTCGAGCAACGCTCTGTTACAATAATCTCCAAGATAGGGTTGTCATACCCTCGACCCTTATTTATACTAAATATGTCTATCAAGAGAAGCATCTAGAGGAAGATCCTTCTTAGATCTATCACTTGATCTCCTCATTCTCTAACAGAGAGCGGCGATAGATTGTCCCATTGGGAAGTAGTGTGTCGGGGGTTAGATCGATGGGTTGCTTGACCTGGCAGTGAAGAGGTACCCTGGTAGGTGAGGAGAAGATATCCGAGTATTCTTTTGTGTGGAGAGGTCGGCCGCAAATAACTTGGATGTGGTTGTGATCTTTCACTCATTCTGAGAGCGAATCATGAAGAATACAAACTTCCCCGTATGAGAGATGACCTTCCTGCATTTCTTAGCAGAGATCAAGGAAATAACACTAGGTGGGACTGCCTCAGGTATCCTGTACAATTTCTTGTTCAAAGTAATAACAACACTACGAGGCCTAGACTCATATAGAACATGAGGTTTCCATAAATAAGGTTGGAACAAAATAACATCACAAACTTCAAGAGGAGAAACATCACAAAATACCTTGTCTTTGAAGGTCTTTATGTCGTATGACAGTCGACATTGTTGGCTGACACGGAGATTGCTTCCTTGGTGGAGTCATCCAATGGTGTAGGGTTGTGGGTGCAGCATTGTCGGCAAGGCCAGCCGCTCGATGACCTCTTATGAGATGAGGTTCCTCTAGCTATCGCTATCAATGATGAAGTGCAGCAGGGTGCCTTTTACCCACATCTGTGAATGGAAGAGGTGCTCTTCTTCTTTTGGCTCATCTGGTTCACCAGGCTGGAGCTTGGTGGTAGCAATGGTGGAACTAGGTTCAACATCAATGATTTGTCTTCCCATTTCTGGATCTGACTCAGAGTCAGAACCTGCATATGATTCAAATACTTTCACTTCGGCCACCAGCGACTACTTTGAGCGGTAGTCAGCAGTATTATGCCAAGGGCTCTTATGGAAGTTGCACCACTTCTCGGTATCTTTCTTTGTCTTTCCGATGTCCTTCTTTGCTTGCGGCTTGGACTGGTTGTCCTGATACTATCAATATTTTCTATGTCCTTTGTTTTGTGGGTTGGGGCTGTCATTTCCTGGATTTTACTGTGAGAGGTTCCTAGGCCCAAATTGTCGCGTCTTTCTTTTGAGCTTTTGCTTGATTTTGACAGTGTATCGGTAGGCCGCGCCCAAGGATGAGATGTCCAAAAATTCCATTTCGGTTTAGATGTATCTATACAGGGCACCATGATACTTGATCACCAGATGTCGCTCTGAATCTTTGATACCCAACTTGGTGCACAAGGTATGGAAGATATTTGTGAAATCTGGCATTGCTTGGTCTCTTTCTTGCCGCAGTGTGGTCCATTTGGTATACAAGTTGTCATAACTTCCGATAGGGTAGTATTGTTCCTTAATAGAATCCATGAAGGATTCCCAGGTGTTCATGACTATAAATAATGATGTTTCATCTATTTCCTTTGCTCATAGAAAGTTTCCCACCAATATTTGACATGGGGAACGACTTTGAGGAGCACAAAAGTAATCTTTTCTCTATTTGAAAAGTTATGGACAAAAAAATACCCTTCTAGTAGATTCAACCACTTTTCTACAACATATGCATCTATATGAACTTCAAATATAGGAATATCGAAGCTTATTTGTACCTTGAAGGGGGGGGGGGCACCTCTACTCGAAGAAGATGCATCGCCTCTTGGTAGACGCCGAAGGATTTGCTCGAAACTATCCATCATTTCGTTCCTCTGTTGTGTGAGGGATTCCTCAATTTTTGAAAGGATCTCCTATCCCATCATATTTATTTTCTCCTGCCATGAGAGGTCACTTAGGCATGTGAGATATTTTTTCCTCAAGAGAAACAAGCTCGAGACCCAACTCTTTGTACTCCGACCTCATTGGGGACATGCATTAACACGACAAGGAGCAGACCGCTATGATACCACTTATCTAGATTTTATGAGAAGAACGAAATGAATACATATTATTAACAATTTCTTAACACAAAATAACAGAGATACAGTAAATTTGGTTTTCTATTCAATAAGGAAATAAGCTAAAACTATAAAATGTAGCGGAAAACAAGTTTGTTGGAATGGTGGTGGCTTATCTCCGAGAAGAGATGTGATGGCTGTGCTCATTCACAAGAAGATGGTTACAATGAGGCTCTGAAGGCATTTTTACAATAAAAAAGAATGTCAAAAACCCTAGACATCCAAAAACCTAACCCTAGGAGGTGAAGCGCCAAAAGTCATGTGGGCCCCGTCTGGGTAAGTTAGTACATCAACTTCACGGGGTCGTAACTTTTGCATACGATCTCTGTTTGAGGCGCACGATAGATCATTGAAAAGGTATCATCGAGGAGATTCATTTTGGGGGCTCAATTAGAGCCTTCATATTTCATTAAGAATATTGATCCAAAAAAATCTTCATTTAGGCTCTCAAAATGGCCCTGGAAGTTTAAAAATGCTAAAAATAGAAACGTGTTTTGAGCTAGTTGGAAAAGGTGGGTGGCCATAGATATCCACCTGGATCAATTCTCCCTCCTTAGGAAGAAATGGTCTCCATTGTGTTGAGTTCCCCCATCATATGAGGAAATTTTTGTTGAATTTGGCCCTGGGTGAGCCACTTGCCTTGGTGCAGGAGTTGCCCTTCTTTGATGACCCGATAAAGATGGATATTTTGTTGTCGAGTGACATTGATTTGTGTGTCCACAATATGATCATTGGATTCCTATTGTATGTAGTCAGGGTTGAGCTATGTTGGTGTCAGTTGTTCTACTACTTCTGAGGTGTCCAATAATGGTGGGAAATAAGGGCGAATGAGATCCACATTGAACATTCGGTGCAGGCCAAGGAAAGCAGGAATGTTGAGCTCAAAAGCGTTATCCCCCATGGCCTTGGTGATGTTTTATGGCCCATAATGAAGTGGGAGAGGCTTTATATGGGGTCATGTAAGGCGTTCTTTCTACAAGTGCAACCAAACTTTATCGCCCACCTGAAACTTATGTGGCACTCGATGTTGATCATGGTGTTGCTTGTACTTGTCATCAGACTTCTATAGGATATCTTGAACCTGTTGGTGAATTTGTTGGATATTCTCAATGAACCGGGTGGCTTTGTCAGCTTCAGTTGGAGCAGAATATGATTCGGTCGAGGTGAATGCGAGGGGGAGTGCAACATATATGGGACCCAATGGTTGGAATCCCAAGCCCACCTGAAAGGGTTTGTGGTTGGTTGAGCTATGCAGGGCTTGGTTGTAGCTATGTTGGACATAGGGAAGGATCTCATCCCATGTGTGAGGGTGCTTGGAATTATACATGTGAAGGATATGCACAATCATTCAATTTACGACCTCGGTTTGGCCATATGTCTAGGCATGGAAGGTTGTGGATTTGGTGAGCTTGGTGTCCAACAGTGACCAAAGGATCGACCAAAATGTGTTGAGAAATTGACTTTCCCGAACCGAGACAATGGTTTGTGGGATTCCAAAATGTACCCAGACTCATTCAAGGAATAGCTTGGTAGTGGCCTCTACTGTGATGCTCTTCTTCCAGGCAACCAAAATCGTCATCTTAGAAAACCAATGAACAACCAAAAAAACACAGTCATTTCCTCGCTTGGTGGATGGGAGGCCTGACATGTAGTCCATTGATATGGATTCCCATGGCCTATCAGAAGTAGGAAGAGGGGTGTACATGCCTTGTTTCTTAGTGGTCAGTTTTGAAATAACGTAGGTAGTGCATGATCTGATATACTTGTTAACCTCCTGACAAAGTTTCGGCTAGTAGAAATGTTTTTGCAGCATCTCCATTGTCTTTTCGACGCTAAAGTGTCTTGCCACCTGACTATAGTGAGCTTATGAGATCATATTCTCTCGCTCGCTTGATGGAACACAGATATGGCCTAGACGACACAACAACCCATCCTGAAGATGGAAATTATCGAAAACTGTGTTTGCACCCAACATTTGGTAGGTGGTGGCGAAGTCTAGGTTTGTTTGATAGAGTTGGGGTCATCTAGAGGCCTCATGGCCGCAAGATCCTAGCACCATGGTGAGTGTCATGACTGACAGTCTATTGAGGCAATTAGCGACATGGTTGGTGCTTCTTGTTTTATACTTGATGTTTAGGTGGAATTGCTGCAAGTATCTGGACCAATTTTGGTGGCGATCATTCTGAAATTTTCCTTGTGTCTGCATGAACTACAGTGGATTATGATTAGTGTGGATGATTGTCTCCTTCCCAAGAATTTAATGTATCCATTGGTGGAAGGCTTTCACAATGGAGTATATTTAATTTTCGTAAGTAGGGTAATTACGAATAACATATGATAGTGTCTCGCTATGATAGGCCACGGGGTGGTCGTGCTGAGTGAGAACGATGCCCACAACATAGTGTGGAGAATCTATCTCGATATCAAAGGGTTTCTACATGTACGGTAGTGAAAGTATTGTGGTTGAGCACAAGTTCTTCAAAAAATTGAATGCTTGTTGTTGGGACCAACCCCATGAAAATTTCTCCTTACCACCGCCCCTGGTTATTTGGCTGAGGGACCATGCAATATGGCAGAATCCCAACACAAACCTGCGGTAGAAATTGGCAAGGCCAAAGAAGCTCTGAAACTCAGTGAGTGTGGTTGGGGCTGGCCAGTCACAGATGAATTGGATCTTGGTTGGATCCACATGTACGCCATGTTGATCAACGATGTAGCCCAGGTAATGGACCCTATCCATGTTGAAGGATCATTTTTCCAAGGTGGGAAGAATAATAATCATTTCCCACAATCATTTAAACTACACCCAAATCACCCTCCAGATCTGAGCTATATCAGAGATGACTAATATTTATGTTTTGAATATTTTCGCA
>ML811758.1:93705-116272 GCA_009831015.1 Picea engelmannii
TCTGATAACAAACTATTATAAGAGGGTAAAGGAGGTTTTCTAAACAACTATCATGGGTAGTCAACAAGGTAAGAAGGTTCACAAAGGGGGAGATATTGTCAGGGTTGATCCACATGACATGCAACTTATAAATTCTGAACTATTTTTCAAGGAAGCATTCCAGAGAGTGGGCTGCCTGATTTTTTGTGAGAAAATGCAAAGAGGACATCTCGAGGTAGCTAAACAATTTTCACTAAATTTCAGTGGGACAAATAATAAGGTGGGGGAACTGGAGTTTGAAGTCTCTGAGCAGTTTATTTCTGTAGCCACAGAGATACCTGATTGTGGTGAAAATTGGTTTAAAGACATGTCTTTGAATTCTACTTTCTCTAAGGAATTCCTAAAACCTGAATATCAAGGAGACAACCTATCCAAGGGAGTGCTAAGAAGTCACATGCTGGAGTATTTTGAAAAAATGATCAGATTTATTCAGAGGTACTTCACTTGTGAAGGAATGTTCAATATGGTTTATCAATACCATATCAGATTGCTACTACACTTTACTGGGAAAGATTCCATGAACCTTCGATTTTATCTTTTCAGAAGTATTGGCAAGATGTCATATAGGGTCCATTATAACTCTAAGAAAGAGGATACAAATGTTTTTCACTTTAGTTTAATCAAGATGCTAGTATTGGAAGAGTTGAAGAAGACCAATACTGACTGAGAGGTTTTCCTAGTTGCATCAGGTTTTCAGCGAGATGTTTCTCACACACCACATTCCAAAAGACAAACACCTACTCTTGCTAAGAACATTTTGCACTCATAGTCAAGAAAAAAGAGGAATATGACCAAAAGTGATAAATCCATTCAAATTACTGATAAAACAGTTGAAGGTGGTCCCTCACAACCTCCTGATAGAGAATTTTCTCCTATGGAAGAACCTACACATATGGAGATATCATCAAGTAAAATAAGGAATTTGAAGGGTAAAAAACTTGTCTTTTCCCCACCTATTGTTGCAGAAACAGTCAAGCCTAGAAGACATTTCATCAGATCAGTAGCTAAGCAACATATTCCTTTGGAAGAAGGTACAACAAAATCCCCAGCTCAAAAAAAGGATAAAGCTCAACCTTCCAAGCATCCAATAGAGATTATTGATATCGACACTCCTTCTCATGAAAGTAATCTTACTTTCAAAAGACTCAGGAGACAACTTAAGGATACAAGCGCTGAAAATGACAAATTGAAGAAGGAAAATCTCGAGGCTGGAATCAAGTTGAAGGATATGTTAGATTTATATGAGAAGACTATTGATAAATTAATATACTTGGCTAATAAGTCTCTACCCCTGCATAGAAAACTTAAGAATGTGAATAGATAGAAGAGATCTTGCCAAGCTAAAATCAGGAGGTTGAAAGCATAATTGTAACCCTTTAAGGAGCAGGTAGTAAAAATGAATTTGGACATGTTAGCTCGTGTAGCTACCAAAAAAAGCACCAGGAAACGATGAATACATGATATTATTTTTACATCAACATCGTTTTTTCCATGGTTCACTTTTTTTCACATACTTATAACCCGAGCAATGATTTTTGTCTTAAATTTAGGTTACATATTCATATGACTTCTCCAAAGGTTACTTCATGTTTCATAATATTTTAGTAGGCTCTGGAAGGGTTTCCCAACTTTTTGTGCAAGTTTTAACAAGGTTGAAATCATTTTGGATGTAAAAAAACACCTACAGGAAATTTCGCACCGTGTGATATCAAAGGCGCTACAAACTGGTTGTTTTAGGACAGTTTGTAGCGCAGGTGCTGCGAACTGGGTGTCACAAATATTCTGAGTTGATGAGGATTGCCAGGTGTCATGTTGAGTTTAGATAAGCTCTTTAAATATTATTTGCACATCAAGGGCCACCTACCTCAAGGATTTGTCTGCAGTAAAGTCACATGCATCAAATTGACAGTAGTTTCTTTAATGATGCCAACATTTTCCTGGAATATAGCATTCTTGTTACATTTATGTTGTGCACCTAGTGCCATGCCTCTCTTAGGCATATAATCCCATATAGAATCTAGGTGGCGAATTGTAGAGATATTTTTGGATGTTTTTTTATTTAAGATGCATTGTGACTCTATGAGGAGGTTCAAATGGTTAAACAATGAGAATTTTATCTTTAGTTTCAAACTGTAACAAAGTTTCCTGGTGTATGTATCAGATTCAAGAATCTTTAATAGCGAATGATTAGTTTCCTTTCCTACTGTCACATATGTTTCTATCTCACTTTGATGTTAGTTGTTGGTGAATGATTCATCACTATGCTTGTTCCTTACTATAGTAAATGATTTATTGTTGGTAATTCATGCAAGTAGGATCAAAGTGTTCTCTCTTATTGATTAGGAGGTTCTTATTCAATGAGATTTCTTCTATATGTGTTTCAGAACTACTTTATGTAACCTTATGCATATATTTTATTTTCCTTGCTAACTCTTCTATATTCCAATTGATATCTCTAAACAATGATTTGAAGCTATTAAAATCCTTGCTTGCTAGTGTGTATTTCATGGAGGTTTTGTGTTGATATTATAAACTAAGTATCACACCCATTTGCTACACATTGAAAACAATTTTTATTTAAATTCTGATGGGTATTAAGCTCACACCTACAACAGTCTAGGTGTGACTTATAGTGCTAACACAAAGGACCACCTCTTGAAAGGTATGCATATATTCTCCTTTCTATAGGATTGTAAGGAATCTATATCCTTGAATCTAGATCTAGAAAACCCCTTAGAAGTCCACCCCCTCCTATCTAGGATATCTAGGCTTATCCTAGGGAGATCTTATTGATCCAGTGAGTGAGATCCTTGTGAGCATTTTTTCCATAACAATGTCAGGCCTTCCTTCAACCAAGTAGGGAAATGACTGTGTTTTTGTGGTGGTTGATTGATTTTCTAATATGACCATCCTCACAGCCTGCACGGAGAATATCATAGCGGATTCCACACTGCCAAGCTCTTCTTTAAACGAGTGTGGGTACACTTCGGAATACCACAAACCATCATATCAAATAGGGACAATAGGTTCCTCAACAAGTTTGGTCCAACCTCTGGTCTATGTTGGACACCAAGCTCACCAAATCCACCACCTTCCACTCTCTAACTGATGGCTAAGCAGAGGTCATCAACAGAATGATCATGCATATCTTGTGCATGTACAACTCCAAACATCTGCGCACATGGGATGGAAGTATCCCCTATGTGCAATACAACTACAACAAAGCCTTTCAAAGCTCAATCGACCACAGTCCCTTTCAGGTGGGGTTTGGATTTCAACCATTGAGTCCCATTGATGTCATGCTACCCCTTGCATCCACACAAACATAATCATGTCATGCTCAATCTGAGGTCGACAAAGCCACCAAGTTTATTGAACGAATTCAACACATATGAAAATAGGTCCATGATATTTTACAGAAATCCAATGCTAAGTACAAACAACACCATGATCAACACTAGGTGTCACACAAGTTTCAGGTGGGAGACAAGGTGTAATATCCCTAGGATGAACCCAATTGTAAATGTAAATAAAAATGTACGTAAGCTGGTGAGCTGTTTGATATCATTTTTGTATGCATCTTTCATGGCATAGTGCGTGCATGTACTGTGCAATAAAATGATGAAGTGTGCACGTTCAAGGATATCGCGCGCAACAACTTAAGTGTGCGTGATTTTGAGGCCAAGGAGCCTTTGTGTATATGTTGTGTTTTATACACTGGTGAGCCAGTTATTATAAGCTAGGATGCTTATGTTTTTATTAGGCAGGAGAGCCTAGATGTTAAAGGCCAGTGAGCCTATTTTTGTATATGTATCATCATTAATATAAAATATGTCACTATGCGTAGACCGACCACGATAAAAGAGTATGGGTGACTAAACTCCACTAGTTAGGGAACTAAAAGTTAAGGAAAAGGGGCTAAGCTAGGGAGCTTAAGCCAAAAAGGAATATTATATTAATATTTCTTAAAGTATAAAGTATGGATAATTATTTTATCCTAAGTTCCAAAATTGGGGACAAGTGGGCCAAAGTAGCTCCCAGCATGACAAGTGTCAAGTTGGGGACATGCATACATATTGTTGGGACTTAGTTCATTTTCCCATCATTCCTTCAATCATTCAACCATTCCAGGATCATTTCACACACTCATTGAACTATCCTATGTACCTTCATGTCACTGAACCTGAACCTATATCCATAGCCATATATGTTTGTGTAGCTGGTTAGCCTGGGAGCTGGATTGAAGAAGCGGGTTGTCAGACCCATGGGATTTTGAAGAGGCGGGTTGTCAGGCCCGTGAGAAATTTCTCTCTAGGTGAGAGAATTGTTGGGAATTGATTTCCTGAAGGTGCTAAACTGTAGCTACAGGGCTCTCAGACTTCTTGTCCAGCCTGTTGTTGAAGCCCAAAAAGGAAGTGGTGCAGCTGAAGGACTGTTGAGCAGAGAAGGGCCACATTTCCTGGGGTGGGACATGCACGTGGGGAATGAGGGATGGTAGGTTGTTAGTTTGAGTTGGCACCTATGACAAAGTCTTTCCTGTTGTCTATGATCCATTAACCTGGTTAGGAATCCCTTTACCCAGGTGGAGATTAGTCCCAGCTTGGGGGTGACCCACTACTGAGAGTAATGAGCAATGTGGTCTAAGGCTGAGAGGCTCGTGGAAGGTATTCACGTAGTTGGTGACATTCTTACCAAGATAAGTGTCAACTGTGTGATAAAATTACATGTTGCATTGTTATTTACGTGTGTATTTTTATGGGTTTATCTTATTTGTGGTTATAATTTTCTTTATATGTATGGGTATTGCTTGTATATGTTGCATGTATATGTTTATTGTTATTTTAGTATGAATCCGTGCATTTACGAAATGTATTTGTCTATTTACATTTTATATATAATGCTTCTGTAAGAGTTTTGTGTGTATATATCTTAATTGCATGCAGTTTGAAAAAAATGATGTGGCATAGCTCAATTGGATGATGGGTATGTTACAGTATGTTCCGCAAAGAGAAGAAAAGTGTTCTCTCAGGTATCGTGGCCCGACCTGGGTGGCTGGGGACATTACAATATAGTATCTGAGCTTCAGTTTTGAATACTGAGCCTGGATGGGCCGAGCAAGTTGAGTTGAAGATAAATTTCATAGAAGATTGATTTTGAACTGGCCAAATCTCAAGTTATAGAGCATACATGGTAAAAAGTAACAACAATTCCACAGAATTAGGAAAAAGCCCCAATTTATGTTGTTAAATTCATGGGAAAATGGAGAAATTCGACCATGTGGTGAGATATTAATGATTTAATATCTGTTCTAGCAAATTTAAACCTGGAATTGGTCGAATTTGAAGTTACAGTGAAGCCATGATAGATGGAGCGAGTTTTGTAATTAAAAATCTCAATTTGTGACTTGAGTTTGGGAAAAAATTGTTCCAGAAATGTTAACCCACAACGATTTGTTGTTGCAGAGGTTGAACTGGTGTTATCGGGGTGAAATTGAAAAAATTTCATAGTTGCAGAATGTCTATTGAAGAAATGGGGAAAATGTTAAGAAAAAGCCCCAATTTCTACAACTAAATTCACGAGGAATTGATGTGCATAAAAATGCATGATGTGCAATAAAAAGAGAGTGATATGTAAAAATTGGGTGTCATGCGGAAAATAGTGGCGTGATGGTGTGTGCGCTAAATTTTAGCACTGCACAGAAAAATGTTGGCATGCTGGTGTTCGCGCTAAATTTTGGCCCCACGTGGAAAAATGTTGGTGTGCGGGGGCGCGTGCTAAATTTTGGCGTCACGTGGAAAAATGTTGGTGTGCGGGTGCGTGCACTAAATATAGCATTGCGCGGTGGGCATACACATAAAAAGGTGTTCATGGTTTTCACACACAAAATAATGGAACACGTAGTGTGCGTGGTATTGGCAGAGTGCATAGGAGTTTGGTTGTTGCGCACAGTATGACTATAAGTTGTCACATGACAATGTAGTAAATGGTGTGCACAGACTATTGGTGCGCGGTAGGGGCGTACTAAAATTTGGCATGGTGCAGCGAGTAGAGTGAAAAATGTGTAGAATATTAGTGCGCGATACAAAATTTGTGTGCAACAAGTAATAGTGCAAGAACCAAAACTATGCGTGGTGGATATTGGTGCGCGACACAAAAGTAGTGCGCGCCATCTATTGGCGCGACAAAGAAGTGATGCATAGTGGTTAAAGGTGTGCAGAGGACGATTTAACTTGTGGTGTTGTTGCGCATGCTAAATATGGGTGTACAGGTTGAAATTTGTGCGCACAAATTCATTTGGATGGTGAACAACAACGAAAAACCAACGAATTTCCGCGACATTTTATATTGTTCGAACGTCATCCTTTTGCAATGCGTTTTGAGGGCCTTAAATTTTTTTTTAGCTATTCAAAAATCACGAGAAAAAAGTGTGCCAAGACACATTATGTCTCTGCAGCTCAAATAAAAGAGCCCGGAGAGAGCTTTCTAATGGTGTAAACCATTCATTAAACAGAGCTTTTATGAGAAAGTTACAACACAAACAGTGGAGGGTAAATTTTAAGACCCATTTAACTTCAAAGAGCCATAACTTTCTTCTTCAGAATCATATTGAGGTGCAGGAGTAGTCAATGGAAATCTATTGAACCATATAAGATATTTCCAAAGCTGAATTAAATTTTTGGGCATGTTAAAATTGTTTGATATGGAAAAGAAGGTACCTGTAGCATTCCATACCAAAAACAAGAATTGACCTAGAACTTCAGTAGGCTGTAACTAGCAGCCCGAAACCCATAAAAAGGTGAAACTTGGATAGAGTGTCCATAATATGTATATGAAGAAACCCAATTTATATCCTATGAAAAATCCAATGGAGTATGTGTGAAATTGCATAATTACAGTGCAAAGTTGTGTCAAGCTGAAAAATGAACAGAAAAATTAATGGACAAATTTCTAATAACCATAACTTTCTGCTCAAGACTCGGAATTGAACATGGGAGAAGGCGTTGGAAAGGTGTTGGAAAGTGGAATCTAAATATCTACCCAGAAAACTGATCCAAGAATTCAATTTTCCAAGAAATTAGAAGAAAAAATTCTGATATATATTATTGAACCAGAATTGTTCATATTTTCATGAAATTGTTGAAACAGTTAGCCTGACAAAGTTTTGTTGGCTGCACATTTTGAAGAGTTAAAAACAAATATATCATATCAAGATTAGCATAGAGTCTAGAGTAATGGAAGAGGCACATGGGACTTACAATCAGGAGGATGAAATTAGAGGGATGGATGTCCATTTGGGCATTGAAGGAACAAACTCCAATGGACATGGAGAAGGAAGGGATGAAAACATGAATATGGTAGAGACCATTACAAATTTGCAGAAGGATGTCCAAATCCATAAAGTTGATAATGAAAGGCTTATGAGAGCCAAGGAGAAACATGATAACTTCAACATGAATTTAATGCAGAGCTTGAATATAATAGAAAAGAAATTGGATAAGGAGAGTGGCTCAAGCAAATCAGGAAGTCATGGGCCTCCTGATGAGAAAAGAAGAGTAAGGAGTGTTAGCAGAAATCACCACCACTCTCCGAGGCATTCCAATAAGAGATCACATAGCATCTCAAGTCCATCCCTATCATGAAGCATAAGGGGTCTGGGGTGTGTAATGTCCCCAACCGTCAACCCACTGGCCGAGCAACGCTACTACGCGGAACACACTTATACTTATATATATTAGATGCATATTAAATCAAAATAATACATTTAACATGGATTTACTATTGTTTTATAGACTTAAACATAATTAAGAACAATTCAAACTTGCAACAGAATATGTGATAACATTTCAAGACACAGACATGCATCACATATAAATTAAGTACAAAATTAACAATTATCTTTTAAACTAGTGTAACTCCACCAACCATGTGCAGACCTTCCACAAACCTCCCAGCCTTAGACCATGCTGCTCATCATGCTCAACAATGGGTCACCCCCGAGCTGCTACTAATATCCACCCAAGGAAAGGGAATCCTAGACTAGGCTAAGGTTACAGAGAAAACTGCACAAAGAAAATGAAAGGATTCTCTCCAGGAGCCTTCTTATGCCCACTACTCACGGAATCTCATTCTCCACATGACTTCTCCACTTGAGAGTATACACCTTCACAAGCTCAGTCCATTGATGCTTCACCTCCCTCTCTAGGTCTCAACAACAGATTGGATCAGGAACTCTTAGAGCTTCGTAGCTGGTGTTGGACTCTCTCTGGTGGGAACCACTTCTCAGTAGACTCTCTCACATGGAAAGAGCCGCTCACAATCCTAACAACCCGCCTCTTCAACCACGGGCCTAAAAACTCAATTCTCCAGCTCCTTTCGATTCAATTCCCACACGGTGAGGATAACCACAACACAATCCCACTCAAGAAAACAAAAAGAAGCAACCCACAGATAGTTCGAGTACGGATTCAGCTCTACAATGGCATATAGACTGGGTTCACAAACTCACAGGTCGAATTTCCCCTCCCGACCAGTTCTCTCAACGGTGTATAGGTATGCTAAGGACAAACACAGACCAAAAATGCGATCAGACAGAGGATGTTTTAGTTTTCAAGAAGACATCTCATTTTTTTGGTTTTCAGAGCTATGTGAGGGTATCCAAAATCAGACGCAAAGGATGATAGAATGAGGAGAAAATCCCCTCCATGTCTGACTTATGCATCTTTTAAATGCATGTGCCTGGGTCGACACATGTTGCTCATGAAGCTGCATGCACTCTATCAACATGCGTTCCTCTCCATGAACTTAGGACAACACTCAAAATTGTCCACCTTAGCTTTTTGGAAATAATAATAATAAATTATTATCCCTTTTTAGAGGTAAGCCCCATAGCTTATCCCCTAGGCCCAACACTTAGCCTTTCTTTCCACTTTTCAGCCCCCATTCCCTTACCCACTCTCTAGAATTTTAGTCCCCCATCACTCTTTCTTCGTGGTCGGTCTGCACGCAACGATGTTCATATTTTTATTAATGTTCTACATAATTACATATACAAAAATAGGCTCTTGGCCTTAACACTTAGGCTCTTCGGCCTAATAAACTCATAATCCCTGCCAACTTATCAATACTTGGCTCACCAGCCTACAAAACATGATTTACAATTCATAAACATGATTACAACATGGCTCGTCCTTGGGGATATTACAGGGTGGATGAACTACAAGGAGAAATGAACAAAATCAAACCTCCTAAATTTGATGGTGAGCACAAGAAGGATGAAGATGCAGAGACATGGTTGTTGGGCATGAGAAAGTATTTTCAATTTCATAATTATTCTTCTCATGTAGAAAGTAGAATTATTATCTATCAACTCAAGGGAAATGCATCCATGTGGTGGGATTAGCTTGTGCAGGTGTAACACATTAAAGAGAAAAGTGTTACTTGAAGGGAATTCAAGAAGTATTTTAAGAATAAATATTTGACTAAGAGATATTATGACAAGAAAATGAAAGAGTTCTTTGAACTCAAGCTTGCGAGTATGACCATTGATGAATATGAAAGAAGGTTCTTATAACTTCTAAAGTATGTCTCTTTCATCAAGGATGTGAGAGTTAAAATTCAAAGGTATTTGAGTGGATTGCCATCATTCATCAGTGAAAAAATACAATATGATGATCCAAAGACATTAGAGGAGACCATAAGGCGAGCTAAATTCCTATATGATTAGCAAAAAGCAAGACCGACTTTCCAAAAATCTTGGGAAGAAAAAAAGAAGTTCAAGATGGATCAGAGGAAAAAGGGAGCTAAGCCACCATTATTCAAAAATAATACTCAGGGAAAATCAACTTATAAAGAACCCAAAATGATTAAGACAGGGGGTCAAAGGCCAAGACAACCTCCTATTCAATGTTGGGGTTGTAAAGGAGATCATATGTTTAGAGATTGCCTGCATAGAGATGAAAAAGTGAGAACTTTTCACAATGTAAAGTAGGTTGAAACAGTGGAGGACATGGGAAGAAATGTACCAAGGATCTATGCAGCCCTGGACAACAATAAATCAGAGTATCAATCACATATGATTGAAGTGGAAGGTATGATCAACAACCAAACCATTGTTATTTTAATCGATTTAGGAGCTAGTCATAGTTATATAGAACTTAAGATGGTGGAAAGTTTACATTTTCCAAGAAGAAAGCATGGAAAATCTTGGTTGGTGCAGTTGGCTACCGAAGCCAAAAGAAAAGTTAATGAAATGGTTAATTCATGTCTTATGGACATGAATGGATTGAACACCAGGGCAGATTTGAACATCTTGCCTTTAGGTTCTTATGACTTCTTAATTGGGATGGATTGGTTGGATCAACATCATGTTATCCTAGACTATCATAACAAGACATTTACTTGCTTGGATGAGGAAAGGAGTCTAAGGAAAGTGCAGGGAATTCCCAAGGCAGTAACCATTAGATAAATTTCAACATTGCAGCTGAAGAAATGTTACAGGAAAGACTGTCAAAAATTTGCAGCACATATGGAAGAGACACCTAAAGAGATAAGGTGCCAAATTTGAAAGATTTTGAAGATGTGTTCAAGGAGGTACCAGGACTACCCCCAAACAAAG
Source organism: Picea engelmannii (assembly GCA_009831015.1). NCBI lineage: Eukaryota > Viridiplantae > Streptophyta > Pinopsida > Pinales > Pinaceae > Picea > Picea engelmannii. Next base: position 104,360 of record ML811758.1, read on the forward strand.
ATATTGATTTCTCTATAAATTTAATGCCTAGAGCAACTCCAGTGTCAAAGACTTCTTATAGAATGAGTACACCGGAGTTGAAAGAGTTGCAAATTCAGCTTGAAGAACTTCTGAAGAAGGGGTATATATGCCCAAGTGTGTCACCTTTGGGTGCCCCATTCTTTTTCGTGAATAAGAAAGATGGGACATTAAGATTGTGCATTGATTTCAGACAGATGAATAAAGTGACTGTTAAGAACAAGTATCCTTTGCCAAGAATTGATGATCTTTTTTATCAATTGAAGGATGCAAAGATATTTTCAAAGATAGATCTTAGATCAAGATACCATCAGGTAAGAATTAAAGAGGAAGATATCAGAAAGACTACCTTCAGGACAAGGTATGGTCATTATGAGTTCACAATGGTGCCATTTGTGTTGTCAAATGCACCAGTTGTTTTCATGTGCTTAATGAATGGTGTTTTCCGAGAATATTTAGATAAGTTTTTCATTCTCTTTTTAGATGACATTCTTATATATTATAAGTCAGAGGAAGAGCATGAACATCATTTGAGGATGGTGTTGAAAGTATTATGGGAGCATCAATTGTATGCCAAATTGAACAAGTGCTCATTTTATCATAAGCAAATTCATTATTTGGGACATATCATTTCATAGGATGGGATATCAGTGGATCATGAGAAGATAGAAACTATTAGAGAATGGTCAACACCAAAGAATGTGACAGAGTTCATATCATTCATGGGCCTTGCAGGCTACTATATGAGATTTATTGAAGGATTCTCAAAGATTGCACACCCAATCACTTCCTTACAAAAGAAGGGTGTGAAGTTTCAATGGACATTGGATTGTGAAAAGAGTTTTCAACACTTGAAACAATTATTGACAAGTGCTCCAATACTAAGGATTTCAAACCCAAATGAAKAATTCATTGTATGCACAGATGCATGTAAAGAAGGACTTGGTGGAGTCCTCATTCAAAATGGGTTTGTTATATGTTATGAATCAAGGAAGTTGAAGGAGCATGAAAGACACTATGAAACTCATGATTTGGAATTGGCACCCATAGTGCATGCCTTGAGGAAATGGAGAGACTACCTCATGGGAAAAAAATTTGAACTGAGAACAAACCATAATGGTCTGAAATATTTATTTGATYAACCAACTCTAAATGCTAGGCAAAGAAGATGGTTAKAATTTCTAAGTGAATATGACTTTGATATAAAACATATCAAGGGGAAAAAGAACAAAGTGGCTAATGCACTCAGCAGAAGAGTGCATGAATTGCATGCTAAAACCATTAGCATGTACCAATCAGATTTGAAAGACATAATTATAGAGGCTGCCAAATCAGATTTGCAATACAAGGAATTAGTGCAAAATTACAACAAGGTAATTTGCAGCAGAAAATTGCATAATACAAGCTAGATAATGATGAAATTCTCATGTACGGGGGCATAATTTATGTACCAAATTTCCATGAATTGAAAAATCTGATATTGGGAGAAATTCATAATGTACCTTATGTTGGGCACCCAAGTTATCAGAAAACTATTGCAACTATCAAGAGCCAATATTATTGGCCAGGGATGAAGAAATACGTTGTTGATTTTATTGACAAATGTTTGGAATGTCAAAAGGTAAAGGTTGAGCATAGACACTCAACTGGTTTTCTACAACCATTACTCATTCCTGAGTGGAAACAAGCAACATGATTATATCATGGTAGTGGTGGATAAACTTACTAAAGCTGCCCATTTTATTCCAGTTAAGCTAACTCACAAGGCATCCAACATTGTTGATATTTATATGAGAGAAATTGCTAGATTACATGGCATACCTAAGACAATTGTGTTTCACAAAGATCCAAAATTTATCTCAAATTTTTGGAAGGGATTATTTAATAGATTTGGAACAAATTTGAATTTTAGCACAACTTATCATCCAGAATCAAATGGACAAACATAGAAGGTGAATGAATTGATTGAGGGTATGTTGAGGATGTATGGCATGGATAAGACATCAAAATGGGAAGACTACCTACACTTGGTAGAGTTTGCTTATAATAATGGGTACCAAACATCTCCAAAGATGAGCCCATTTGAGACACATTATGACAGAAAATGAAACACACCGGTAAGATGGGATAACCTAGTAGATAGAGCAGTGGTTAGGTCAGATTTACTCAGGGAAATGGAAGAGAAAATGTTGAAAATAAAACAAAATTTAAAGGTTGCCCAAGACAGACGAAAAAACTATGCTAATAAGGGAAGAACTCATAGGGAATTTAATGTTGGGGACCACGTAATCTTGAAAATGAAGGCCAACATAAGTTCCCTGAAGTTGGGAAATTGTTCAAAGTTAACAACTCTCTATTGTGGGCCATTTGAAATCCTAGAGAGGATTGGTCCAGTGGCTTATATGATTGCATTGCCTGCATCTATGTATGTTCATAATGTATTCCATGTATTATTACTTAAGAAATATATACTTGATGTTAATCATGTTATTGATTGGAATGTGATTCAGGTGGAGCAAGATGGCGTTTTCCAAGCGCATCCGGTACACATTTTGGATCGGAAAATCAAACAGCTTCAGAATTGAGCCATAGGTCTTGTAAAGGTCTAGTGGACCTAGTACGGTCCTGACGACGCTACTTGGGAGCATGATGATGCAATGCGGGCAGAATACCCGCATCTTTTTGAGGATTTTTGAAAATTTTGTTGTATATGTGTACATGATGCACTGAGGACAGTGCATAAATAAGGGGAGGGGATTGTAATATCCCTAGGCCAAACCCAATTGTAAATGTAAATACAAATATACGTAAGTTGGTGAGCTATTTGATATCGTTTTTGTATGCACCTTTCATGGCATAGTGCGTGCATGTACTGTGTAGTAAAATGATGAAGTGTGCACGTTCCAGGATACCGCGCACAACAACTTAAGTGTGCGCGATTTTGAGGCCAGAGAGTCTTTGTATATATGATGTGTTTTATAGGCTGGTGAGCTAGTTATTATAAGCTAAAATGCTTATGTTTTGATTAGGCCGGAGAGCCTAGATGTTAAAGGCCATTGAGCCTATTTTTTTATATGTCTCATCAATAATATAAAATACGGCACTGCGCGCAGACCGACCATGATAAAAGAGTTTTGGGGACTAAAATCCACCAGTTACTGAAAGGGTGGGGACTAAAAGTTAAGGAAAATGGGCTAAGCTAGGGAGCTTAAGCCAAAAAAGAATATTATATTAATATTTCTTAAAGTATAAAGCATGGATAATTATTTTATCCTAAGTTCCAAAGTTGGGGACAAGTGGTCCAAAGTAGCTCCCAACATGACAAGTGTCAAGTTGGGGACATGCATACCTATTGTTGGGACTTAGTTCATTTTCCCATCATTCCTTCGATTATTCAACCATTCCAGGATCATTTCACACACTCATTGAGCTATCCTATGTACCTTCATGTCACTGAACCTGAACTTGTATCCATAGCCATATATGTTTGTGTAGTTGGTTATCTTGGGAGCTAGACTGAAGAAGCGGGTTGTCAGACCCATGGGATTTTGAAGAGGCGGGTTGTCAGGCCCGTGAGCAATTTCTCTTTGGGTGAGAGAATTGTTGGGAATTGATTTCCTAAAGGTGCTAAACTGTAGCTACAGGGCTCTGAGACTTCCTGTTCGGCTTGTTACTGAAGCTCGGAAAGGAAGTGGACAAGCCGAAGGACTGTTGAGCAAAGAAGGGGCACACTTATTGGGGTGGGAAATGCATGTGGGGAATGAGGGACGGTAAATTGTTAGTTTGAGTTGGCACCTGTGACAGAGTATTTCCTGTTGTCTATGAGCCATTAGCATGGTTAGGAATCCCTTTACCTGGGTGGAGTTTAGTCCCATCACGGGGGTGACCCACTACTGAGAGTGATTAACATTGTGTTCTAAGGATGGGAGGTTCGTGGAAGGTTTGCACGCAGTTGGTGACATTCTTACCAAGATAAGTGTCAACTGTGTGATAAAATTACATGTCACATTGTTATTTACGTGTGTATTTTTATTGGTTTATCTTATGTGTGGTTATATTGTCTTTATATGTATGGGTATTTCTTGGATATGTTGCATGTATATGTTTACTATTATTTCAGTGTGAATCCGTTCATTTACAAAATGTATTTTTCTGTTTACATTTTATATATAATGTTTCCGCAAGAGTTCTGTGTCTATATATCTTAATTTCATGCAGCTCGAAAAATTCATGTGGCATAGCTTTGTTGGATGTTGGGTATGCTACAATATGTTCTGCAAAGAGAAGAAAAGTGTTCTCTCGGGTATCGTGGCCCGAGCTGGATGGCCGGGAACGTTGCACAAGGTCTAGTTGCATTTGCAAAAAGAACGCCTTACTGGACCCCATCAAAATCTTCGTCCACTTTGCTATGGACCTTACACCATCACCAAGGTTGTGGGTGACAATGTTTTTGAGCTAAGTATTCCCCCCTTTCTTGGCCTACACCTTGTGTTTAATGTGGACCTCCTTCGGCCATACTTCCCACCATTATTGAACACATCATATTGCAGAGAAATTGACACTAATAGAGATCAACCCTGGTTGCATGGAAAATATAGTCATTGATCATATTAGAGACACTCAGATTAAGGGCACTCGATAGCATAAGATCCAAATTTATCGGGTTGTCTAAGAAAGACAACTCTTGCACCAAGGAAAGTGGCTCACTTGGGGCCAATTTCAACAGATGTTTCTCCATCTGATGGGGGCACTCAATGCAATGGAGACCATTGCTTCCTAAGGGGGGAGGACTAATCCAAAGGGATATTAGTGGCCACCCACCTATTCCATTGACTCATAGAACAATTTTCATTTTGACAGTGTTTTCCTAGTTTTTCGTGTCCTAAACTTCTGGGGTCGTTTTGAGGCCTTAAACATCGGTTTTTGGGCACGACATAGTCACATTGTAGGCTTTGTCCAAATTGTGACAAAAACATGTGTAGTCCTTGGATAGTTCTTTCCAATGAGCTATCATGCACCTAAAATGAAGATTGTATGCAAAAGTTACGATCCTGGGAAGTTGATGTACCAACTTACCCCATGAGGGCCCACATGACTTTTGGCGCTTCATCTCCTAGGGTTAGGTTTTTTTATGTTTAGAGTTTTCTCATTTATTCTTTATGTTGAAAAGGCCTTTGAAGCTTCATTATAACCATCTTCTTGTGAATGAGCATAGCTGTCACATCTCTTCTCAAAGATAGTTGCTACCATTTAAACAAGTTTGTTTCCGTGTACATTTTTACAGTTTCAACATATTCTCTTTATTAATAATATTCAATTTTTAATGTATCTCTATGTATTTTTACCCTTTAAACAATGACCGACTTGCGTGGCAGGAAAGTCTACCCTAAGAGAAAAGGGTCCTATTTAATATGATAATAAGGTTAAGTGAAAGGATAAATCTTTTAAATACAATTATTGGGTACGTGGCCTCCCGACCTGAATAGAGAGTTATAAAATATTATTCAATGGATTACATGTAGTCTTGTCTCAGTAGGTTATATACACTGATTGGATAATGGAAAATTGGCAAATGGAAAGAGCATCTCACTGATGTAAAATTCCATGGATACATTTAAAATATTGATAATTACAAGATACCTGCAAAACCAAAACCAGGACAATATACAATGTTTATGAAAATTTTTGGAATTAGAACTTAAAAACCTTTTAAAATCTACAGTGGAAAGTATTCTTAACATGTTTAAGAATTAAACAAGATGAACAAATCTATAGGGGCAATTGTGACTTTGAGTGTTTATTTGGATATCATTGCAGTGCGGACTGCATTAAGGAAACAACTCCTGCTCTCAAAACAAACAAAAAATGCAATTAGTTCGCAAGAAGCTAGTCCGATTAGCTAAGACAAGTTGCCATAACCATGGCATTAGAGTTAATACCCAAGCAGTGAAATAAAAATAGGCTGCCATGCTTTCTTCCCATGAATAGCATAACAACAATAGAAATAGACTGTCATGCTTTCTTCCCATGAATGTCCTTTTCATAAGAATTATCCAGTTCAACAGAGTATAGAATTTTCACTGGTCTAACAGTCATGGAATAAAGATTTCCTCTCAAAGAGAAGTGGGCATACTTCATTTGCAGATTCTTGCTTGCCATTACACTAGCAATTGTAGAATCCCTTAATAGCAATTTCATCCAGTTCTGGGTTGTTATCCAAATAACCTTTAGAATCAAACAGACAATAGTAACAATTTTATTTTAAGTCTGGTCGTGAAGGGTCAAATTAACATTAACTAAATCCTTTATTTCCAATGTTATGATACTTGTTTTTGTGTATTTCAACTAGTATAGATTTATTTTAATCTTTCATTTATTTAATATTTAGAGAGATTAATAATTGAACCACAAATTTTTAAATGTTTAAAAGATCAGAAATTAAGATGAATCTATGCTTGTTTATATATATATATTCTAAGAAAAAAAATCATATAAAACTAAAGATACATAGAGAACATTTCCAACACTCTAAAAAGAAACTAAATAAATAAATAAATTGATTTTTCCTTTTATCTCATCTCATCAGTCTTTATAGTCAAACATTAAGTCTCTTTACAAAAATTGGTTTTTCCTTTTATCTCATCAGTCTTTATAGTCAGACATTAAGTCTCTTCACAGTTCTTCATACACAACTGGGTTTAAACAACAATAAAAAAAAATTAAAATAACACTTGTTTACAAAACATTTGTTGTATTCAACATAATCAGAAATATATAGAGAGAGGTTCTTCATACACAACTGGGTTTAAATGACAATAAAAAAAAAAAATAACACTTGTTTACAAAACATTTGTTGTCTTCAACATAATCAGAAATATATAGAGAGAGGGCACATCTATGACTTCCGAAAAATAAAATAACACTTGTTTACAAAACATTTGATGTCTTCGACATAATCAGAAGTATACAGAGAGAGGGCACATCTATGACTTCAGACACCTCTATCACACCTTCCCATATCCTTAATGCTTCTTTTGATAGTCGACCAACCTTGCATTTAAGTTCCCTGAATACATGTTGGATGGAAAGAGATGAGAATTGGGCTCTTGCCTCTCTTTTCTATGTAATAATGGAACAAGAACTAATTTTTTCTCAGGATTTTCCATTTGCCCAGTTTACTATAAGTTTGATCACTTGTAAAATGATTATATAATATGGTATCACTTGTAAACTGAGTCTCCTATCACTTGTAAACTAATTATATAATAGTAATCTCCTTTTTTTTTAATTTTCTTTTATTACATTATGAATTTGAACTTCATTTATTTATAAATCTTACATAGGTGATACTTCTCACTCATCCTAGGCTATGAAATGCACCTAACTTCTCTTTGTGCAACCAGAAACAAGTTCAGCTTCAAATGTCTTTGATGGCAACTTCTCATACATCCTTGTTCCAGACAGTATCATCTTAGTCGAGGTTAATATCAATGTCTGACCCACTGTATTCTTATTCCATCTTTGCTGGATGAAAATCACAATTGCAGGCACCACAACAGTCAGTGGAATARCAATATCTCCAAACATGGAATAGAAATCTGAGCCAGGATTTGCAAAGGAAGAACTGACAAATGGACTTGCAAATTCATATTCATATGCAAAGTAAGGATTGGAAACTAGAGGTCTCCAGTAATCATAGATGTGAGGAAGGAGCCGCAGAACAATGATACCAATGTAATATAGTTTCCTAAGTGGTTTACATTCAAAATGCCAAAGAGTATTACCGACAATTTGAGGAAGCAGGAAGAAATCCTGTACCAGACCCACATACTCCCCAAGCCTAGTCTCTCATTCATGTTGGTTGCACACATTGAATTCTGAAACCAGATAGGTTGAGGATGGAATTGGGCGGCTACTGGTCTTCACATTGTGAATAATCAGCACAATCAGAAAACCCATAACATGTATAGCTAAGGAAATAGCAAGCACTCTTTTATCACTTGGGACCTTCCATGGCTATAAAGGACTCCTTGTCAGCAAACGAATACAAGATTTCCAAACCTTTTGGCACAGTCTTAGTGTCAGTAGACATGCAATCAACAATAGTAGTTTAACCATGTAGTCAATTCTATCAGTCCATCGAGTATGAGTCGGAAGAAAAAACACATTATCCTCGGGCTCAGATTTCATCCTTCTAAACAAGGCCTCTGCACCTGTTATGAGAGGAATACATTATCCAATGGTCTGAAATCCCAACATGACAAGCGAGATGTGTGGAGCGACTTCTGTCTTCTCTCGGCTGTAGAATAATTGGCTGAGAATGCAACCAATCATCATCGATAGTGTTAATATATGCAACACGAGTTCTACACTTTTGCGAGAGATGATCTTTTCTCTCTGACTTGGATATAGGGTGGGAATATTCTGGATCTTGATTGGCCTAAAGAAAAGTGGGCTATATTTTGTTCATTGGCTTGTTACTGAAAGGCTCATGGTTGGATTTATGGACCACCTGGCATTTGTAGGTGGATATTCCACTTTCACTTCAATGAGGCAATCAAAATCATCGTGGAGATCCCCATTATGATGCAAAACTTTCCATGGACTTCGAACATCCCTGCATCCCATAAGGTACATTTTACCCACTCTTGGATGATAGAGACCCTCAATAAAAAGCTTTGAAATATTTCCTTCTAGTTTCAGTTGTCTAGCAACTTTCAAGGACTTCTCCTCCTATGCTCCTTTTGAATGAGGCGATTGTAACAACCTGTTTCCCCCAGTCTATAAAAATAACTATATTGTTCAAGAACTATGGCAAAATCAAAGATGTGAATGTTTGATTTGACGGACCTTTGTATAAAAGGTCAATGAATGTAAATTATGTTATGAATATGTGTTGCATGACTTCTAGGAGGGGGATGTTCTAAAAGATACCACGATGGCTATTGAGAGGTGGTGGAAGGGACCTAGAATGGTTGCATTAACTTCCACCGAGCCAATACCGTACTGGTTTTTACTTGCTCAAAGACCAAAGCAACTCTCTGACCCTAGAATGGATTTCCCGTCAGATTGGTAGGTGGGGATGCTCCTCAAGAGTTAACAAGAGGATGGGGGTGAACCACCCATCCTTAAAATCTCTCAGACCTGACCACGGACAGGGAAATTTGCGCCACACACAATCTTGCAGAGTAAAAGGCAAGAGAGGAAGTGTGGTAAAGAGTAGAGAGAGAGTGTGCACGATAGGGATCGGATGAGAACTGGAGAAACTCTGGAAACATAGGAGAAGGAGAGTAACCTTCATCCTGGATTATTTTTCTGTATCAGGAGAAGGAGAGTAACCTTCGTCCTTGACTTCCGTTGAGCTGGAAGTAGGAGACTGAATCTCAAAGCATCGTGGTCTAGCTTGGGGGTGGCTAGTGGTAAATCCATTTGGAGTCACTGAGCCTACGGTTGGGTGGAAATGAGCACCCCTCTCAGCAGTTACATCACGCCTGGTGGATCTGATAAGTGTTTTATGCCTTGTATTTTGAATTGAATATCATGAATACATGCTCATGTTTATATGCCCATAATGATTTATGTGTGGAATGATTGCCTGGTGTTTTAGATTGGAAATAATGGATGCATGTGTATACTTACATGCCATAGTTGGTTTTTGTACAAATGATTAAGTCTGGGGGATGAGTTCGCTCCACCGAGAATCATCTTGTTTTCTTGATTCTTGTAATATTCTGGGAAGGCTCCTCGAGAGTACTCTTCCCCGGGAATTACCCCATAAACCTTGGAACTGCACCAAACCTTTACCCAAAGACTCGACTAAGATTAGGGACAACTGCCCAGGAACCATCTGAAGGTTCATATGATCTAGGTCTGGAAACCTTATGCAAGAAAGAGTAGCTCTCTAAGGTCTCAGAGTTGTGGGAGTTTGAAGCTCCGAGAGGTTGAATTTTGTGATTCAATCTCAGAAAGGATAGCGAGTCCAATTATGGAAAGAGAATACCCCATCGTTTGGTAGATGAACTATCAGAATCCTTTCAGAAATACCCCAGATCTGTCAAGACTGATGGATCTAGAGGAGGAGCGCAGGAGTTAACACCTCGGCCCTTTCAGCCTTTACAAGTAGCGATGGGATCCAGGACCATAGATCTAAGGATCTGTCAGAGCTCTATTGACCATCAATATTAACCTTTTCATAGGTAGGAGAGTGGACATGACAACGTCCTGAAAGTCCCTAAGTATTCAAAACTGTCCATCGACACAGGACGCGTGGCATTCGGGTAGCATTTCGCTGACTCGTGACTTAGAGTGGTCAAGGGTAGGACTACACGAACTCATGATTCATGAAATCATGATGTGATCATGGTCATTGGATCCAAGCCACGGGAGAACCATTGGATCAGAACCTCTACGTGGTATCGCGTATCGATGGTTCAAAGGTTGAAAGAATTTCTTTTCGACTGCAGAAGTCGTGAAGTGCCGAGCATCGAGGGATCATGCAAACATGTGTCACATCCATTATGTGGGGACCGCGTGGTTGATAGGTGGCATAACAACAAGCACCCAGAGAAAGGTGGAAGCGGGTGACAAGTGGTGGACACATGTCGCCTGGGAAAGAGTCAACCCATTGTTGACTTATTGTGTTTCGGGGATTCACAAAGGAGGAGCACGAGGGCTCAACACTCCAACTCATGAAGTCGCGAGATGCGAGTAGTGCTAGTGTTTATCCTAGCCTACGGTTATATGTAGCAGGTGCTAGTGAGGAGGGAACCGTACCCGTATCGCATTTCGGGTATCGACGTTTGGAGAAAGAGGAGTCGAGAGCCTTAACTCTCCAACTCACAAGTTGCAAAAGGCACTTGTGCTAAGGCTAGGTTGTGGTCACTTGGAGGAGGATAAGGGAAGGGATGGTCTGCGCTAGGCCTCGTAGAAATTTAGGGATTCTGTCCCTCGAAGAAAAGACAAAAAAACATTTTTTTTAGTCGTTGTAGTGGGTGTGTGACAAATTGGTATCAGAGAATGGTTACAACAGTTGGCCTGCTTGGGCTCATGAATGAGTTGCGTATAAACTCCATTTGAAGTACTCTTAAAAGGATTAACTCTCTATCTTAACCCCCTTTATCAAAAGTCGAAGTTAAGAATGAAAATTCCTATTATGTGTATGCATTTGAAAAATATGAATTATGCACTGGATATAAATGAATATAAACATTGACTAACAACAAGTGTTTTTCCTGCACACAAGTGGATGATCAACCGCGGGGAATTGCAGACACATAGAATGGTGATGCACCACGAAGTGGGGGATGGCTCCCAGAATAGAGATGAAGAGTCTGATGAAAGGAGAGCGGTAGAGACTCCTCCAGATCTAGCTGAGACTGTGAGAAGCCTCATGGTCAAACTACAGAGCTGCAAGGCCGACAAAGAGAAGTTAGCAAGAGAATCAAACGCAAATTAATGCAGTCTTCCTACAGAGTTTATCCGACATACAAAGACAATTGCATCATGGACCTGACACTAGTCACGCGAACCAACGACAGGCAAAGAAAATTCAAAGTCCACCTGAGATACATAAATGTGGTCTTTTAAGTGGCCACACTAGGAAGAGAACCTTGAGAAAGGTCCACCCCATAGATAAGGGACAAGCGTCGGACGATTCCTCTGGAAAGGAAACCGAGGACTAGGAGGGATCTTCTAGTAGCATAACTAGTTCTTATTCCCAAAGAAAATGGAAGAAGCAAAAGCATTCCAAAAGTCATAATCTCGAAGAATTCAAGAAGGCCAAACCACCCTCTTTCAACGGTGAAATAAATAAGGGGGAGGAAGTGGAGGCATCGCTGCTTGGACTAAAGAAGTATTTCAGAGTCCATGACTTCTCATAAAACTTGAAGGCCCGAG
>ML811759.1:4841-23254 GCA_009831015.1 Picea engelmannii
ACAAGGATATGGAATTTTAATACAGACTGAGACAGAATTTGGTGTTTTGTTACAGCTTTAGCTTCTCATGATATCAATATTTTGTTTCATGTTATGTATATCAATTTGTATTTGGTTAATGACTACTTTAGCTATCTTAATCTCTTGCAAATGATATAATTTAATCAATATAATCCATATATGATTTCTTCCAAGTGTTTAAAAAACATAGCAGTTGCTTGATTCAGTTTGTGAATGGCAGATTTCTCTTCTTCATAAGTTGAATTATCAAGTATAAGTTTTTGCATAACATGTTTCCCTTATTGCAGAGATTTATAAATCATATAATTGTTATGATATTTTTTTATGTCTTGTTTGTCCTGTAAACAATTCAAAGAGCAGCGTAGCCTATCGTTTACGAGAAGCTTTTGGATTAACCGGTGCGAGTTTCCTTCCTCCGACCAGCTTCGAAGTCATCATACACAGGACAAATTAGGAGCATTTCGAGGTCAGTTTGTCATTTGTTTTTTTTGTTTAGTTTATTTATTAATAGTTTAGTTTAGATATAAGTTTAGTTAGATATATGTGTGTTTAGTATGTTAGATTGTTTAATTTCAGTAAGTCTTATTTCTTATTTATAAAATAAAAAAAAAATCAACAAAAATATCCCTAACTATCTTAGGATAGATTGCACATGAGTTTTACAGGTTTTATTTAAATCTGCCAGTTGTAGATATTGTATATTTGTGAATAAGTTATAGTGAAATAAGAAGTTAGATAGCTAATTAGTAGAGTTAGTATAGTAGTAGTTATTAGTTTGTATATAGAATAGTTAGAGTAGTTTATATTTAGCTTTAGTTTAATTTATTTAGTAGTTTGTTTTAATTAGATTAGTGTATTAGTTTTTTTTAGTTAATTTGTTTTATTAGTTTTAGTTAGTTTAGTTTGTTTTATTTGTTTTAGTTAGATTAGTTAGTTTAGATTAGTTCTCTCTTTGGTTTTCTTAGAACCTTAGAACGGCCAACATAGTCGTTAAACCTGTCAGGGTGGTCCATTCCAAATGGCTTGGGTTATTTAGACAACCCCGGACCGGTTCCACTCTCTCAGTTGACGGACGGTCAATTTTGCCCGTCAACAAATGGAGCTAGAAGGAGGGCTTGAACCTAATTAATGGAACGAGGCGGTCGCAAGACTCCTCCACCACCTAATCTCACACCTATAGTGACTAGAAGTCATTCAAACGATAATATTCCCCCTCAAACAACAACTACTTCAACCGAAGATCCACAGATCATAGTTGAGCTAGCAACCCCTAATCCTATAGGTGGTGACTTCCAAGAGATCGTTCGTCAATCTCTTATTAAAACACATAGTGCCTTAGCTAGTCTTAGGCAACCAAACCGTCTGTGGGGTCAACCTTTAGACTTCTCTGATATCAGAGAACAATTAGGTGATACTAACCTCATTGTGAATCCCATAGATCCAAACTTAAATCCTGTTGCAGGAGGATCTGGGATACCTCCTTCACCACCTCCCTCATCTCCTTCTTCTTCTGGAGGAGATTCCTCTTCTGACGAAGGTAACTCACCTTCTCAGCCTTCCACACCCACTACCCCAATGGAAAATCAGAACAATCCTGCTAGACCCTGGTTGGACCAGGATGTTGTAGCTGTACCTGGAGCCCAACACCCTTTACCTAAGCATCCATAGAAATGGCTTCCCAAGTTTGATCCCGATTCAAAAAAGATAGTTGAAGATCATATCAAAAAAATTATGTTAGCCATCAGACTTCGTAATATTGAACATGAAGACGTTATTTGTAGGTTGTTCCCTTATACTTTTGAGGGTAATGCATCCACTTGGTACTTTACCCAACAACCCCATACAATAGTGTCTTGGGAAAAGTTTGAGTCATGTTTTTTGGAAAAATTCGGAGATGGTAAACCTCCGGAAGTTTTAGTCATGGATTTTTCAAGATTAAAAATGAATCCAAAAGAAAAAGTTAAAGATTTTAATCAAAGATTCCTAACGCTTAAAAATCGAATCCCTATAGATTATATGCCTGCTGAGAGTCTTGTAATAGCTTACTACACTAAAGCGTTACATCAAAGTATAGTTATTTGGGTTAAACGATCTAAAAAGGCCACATTGTTAGAAGACTTCGAGGAGGCTACCCAGATTGAAAAATACATACTTAGTCTTAAGGACTCTTCTAGCAACGAAACTGAAACTAGTTCTTCTTCCAAAAAAAATATTGAAATTCTCCCCAGACCCACACAAAGTAAAACACAACCTGAAAACTCTGATTTGGAAAATTTAACTAAAGTTGTACAAAAATTGTCTAATCAAGTTATAGATTTAAAAAGGTCAACTGAAGAAGCTTCCTCGAGTAAAGGACCCTATAAACCTCCTTTCCGAAATCCTTTCGCTACCAACCGACCTAACCCAAACCCTGAAGGCTTAAATCTAGAAAGTTTGCAATGTGCCCTTTAAACAATTCTAGAAGCCCAAGATAACTTGATGCCCCCTGATGTTCCTCGGGATGAGGTCAAACAAGAAACAGTTCAAGAAGAAGAGTCTTCTCCAAACATCTTGGGACATTTCTCGGACAGCGTCTTCCAAGCTAACTTCGAGATTTTTCACCCTTACAACACTAGGATTAAGACAACAAACAAGCCTTCTACCGAGAACACTACAACTTCACCTCCAAAGCCATCTAAATCAACAGAAGCTAAACATAGCAATGTCGGCCCTAAATTAGATTATGATGTTGTTGAAGATCTTAAAAAATTAAGGGATAACATTTCTATTTATGAGTTATTGAAGTTTTTGTTTTTGTTACAGAAGATGTTGCAAAATATTTTAGAGAACGACAAGAATGGTAATTTAAATGGTAACAAGGTTGTGCAAAGCAAAGTTCCGCAAAAGACTTCCGCTAAAAATAATCTTGATCCTCAAGATAAAGGAAGCCTTCCTGTAACCCCTGTAAATAATGTAAATAATGTAAATAAAGTAGCATTAGAAATTGCGAGTAAGAAACCACAAGCTACTACTCTTAGTACTTGCAAGAATGTACCTCCTTTTCTTTTAACTTTCGAAATTTTCAACAGAAATGTGCATAATTGTATGGTTGACTCAAGAGCGTCATCAAATGTGATGCCTTGGTCTGTCTGCCAAAAGATTAACGCTGAAGTAGAACCATCTACTTTGAAAATCATACAACTTGATTGAACAGATGTTAAAGTTTTAGGCGAACTAAAAAATGTATTGATTAGATTATCATCTAACCCAAAGGTTCATCAGGTTATTAATATAATTGTGGTGGATATTCCAGAAGTGTATGGTCTGTTTTTGAGCAGGGATTGGTCGGAGCAGCTGCATGGTTACTTTGCAACGGAATGGTCTCACTTATGGCTTCCAAAGAACGGTAAGCCCAACAAGATCAGGGTGAATCATGAGCATTACCTTAAGTTTACGGTCACAGATTTGAACAACCCTAATGAACCATATACACTTCCGCTGATTCACCTGAATTCCAAGGGATGGACACCTTCTTCGAAAATTTCATGGCCAAAGTTTCACCTATCATCAATCCTGAACAGTAGTCTGAGATCATAGCATACGTGCAACCAACGGATTCTATGCAATAGTCCCATGAGCCCGATGGAAATCAAATTTGGTCTCTATATTTCGATGGTTCTAAGTCTAAAGAAGGAGATGGTGCAGGCTGCATCATTATCGATCCGGCAGGTAATAAGACATTAATGGCTTGTAGACTAGAATTTGAATGTACTAATAATACCGCAGAATATGAGGCTTTACTGCAAGGTCTCAGAAAATCCTTGGACATGAACATTCAAAATCTGGTTGTTTTTGGCGACTCTGAAATAGTGGTTAGACAGGTAAGAGATTCTATACACTGTCTTTCCCCGCATCTCAAAAGTTACCAGTCTGAGGTATGGATTTTAATGAATAAATTTTCTGCTTTCAATATAAATTCCATTCCTATATTAAATAATCATGAAGCAGATCTACTAGCTAATGTAGCCTCTAAACTTCTTCCTGCATAAGGTTTATCCCCAAACGCATTCTTCGTTGGGCTATTGTTTCGACCATCTATTCCTGACAATATCACAAACTAGAGAGTATTTGACGATGATCAGAAGATCATTAACTTTCTGCACATGGAAGAAACCTTTCAAGGCGCAGTGATAGATGAACGCATGCACGACGACAATTTGCATGATTTTACGGTAATACCTGATCTGAAATCTCTTGACGCACTATCGGACAGGGTAAATTACATACCCAAATCCGTAGTTAGATTGGAAAAGTTTTATGATTTTGAAGATAAGTTTAAAAAGACGGTCAATTGTAAGACTAATAGTTCCTCGTTGTCCTATGAAAAAGTCAATTTAGGAACTAGCGAAAATCCTCAGTGTATTAATCTAGGCTTGGGATGTTCTAGACAAGAAAAAGATGCTTTTGTCAAATTGTTTAAAGAATTCAAGGATGTCTTTGCATGGACATACGATGATCTCAAAACGTTCGATCCTAATATTATAAAGCATGTCATCCCGATGAAGCCCCAAACCTTACCCTTCCAATAGAAATTGAGGAAAATGCACCCTAAACTTGAACCGACTGTTCAAAAAGAATTGAATAAACTCCTAAGTGCTAAAATAATTTTTCTTGTTAGACACACTCAATGGGTTTCCAACCTTGTCCCAGTTTGGAAGAAAAACGGGGAAATCCGACTTTGTGTCGATTTTCGAAACCTCAATAAAGCATCTGACAAAGACAATTATCCTGTCCCACCCATGGAACAGATCCTACAACAAGTATCTGGTTCCGAGAGGCTATCCTTACTGGATGGTTTCTCTGGATACAACCAAGTCTTGATGTCTCCACCAGACCAACTAAAAACTACCTTCCGTACCCCGTGGGGCACTTATGCTTATCGCAAAATGCCCTTTGGATTGATTAATGTTGGTGCTACCTTTCAGAGAGCAATGGACATTGATTTTCGAGGCTTAATCAATCACTCCGTAGTAGTTTACTTAGATGATGTGACCGTTTATTCTAATAAAAAAGATGATCATCTAGCTCACTTACGAGTCGTTCTGCTACGATGTCGTAAATACGGCATCTCCTTGAATCCCAAGAAGTCCATCTTTGCAGTAGAACAGGGTAAATTACTAGGGTTCATTGTGTCTAGTGATGGGATGATTATTGATCCCAAAAGGACTCAAGTCATCGCTAAACTCCCCCCTCCTACATCCAATAAATCCATTCATTCTTTCCTAGGCCAGTTTAATTTCGTGAGAAGATTTGTCCCTAGTTTCTCCGAAATGGTCAAGCCTCTACAAAACCTGATTAAGAAAGACACCCAATATCACTGGGGACCCACAAAAAACCAAGATTTTAATGCCATAAAGAAGGCCATCATAGACGCTTCGTCTCTCATGAGCCTTGACTTCTCTCAGGATTTTACACTCTATACTTTTACCTCTGATCGTTCCTATGTCGCAGTCCTAACTCAGAAGAATTCTGATAATAATGAAGTACCCATCGCCTTTACGAGCTTTGCTTTCAAAGGTGATGAACTTAACTACCCAACGGTTGATCGGCAAGCCTACGCTATTTTCAAAGCAGTTAATCATTTCCGGTCCTATCTTTTGGAGTCAAGGACGAAAATCATTGTCCCCTACCCTACCGTAAGGAACTTGTTAGTGCAGAAGGAGTTAGGAGAGAAGAGAGCCAACTAGGTCACCTCCTTGTAGGAGTATGACTTGGAAATCACCCCATCTCATATCGTGAGAGGCCAAGGATTGTGTAAGTTGGTTGTTGATTCAGAAATAGGACAGCAAGAAGATAGTGATACATCAATCCTAGAACAACGCGATCAAAGTTTGATTTGTTGCGCACAAAACCTCCTAAGTCCTTGGTACGACGATATTAGATACTATCTCAAACATGGATCAGCACCCCATCACCTTGACCTCGCCAAGAGAAGAGCGTTGAGACTAAAGTCTACCTCCTTTCATCTAGTTAACGATATACTGTTTCGTCAGAATTTTGACGACGTACTAATGCGCTGCCTCAAAAAAGATGAAGCAGAAAGAGTCTTGCTTGAGTTGCATGCAGGAGAAGTTGGTGGTCACTTCGGTGGCGATACCACTGCTCATAAGGTTTTAAGAGCCAGTTACTACTGGCCCACACTTTTTATGGACGCCCATGCCTTGTGTCGTAAATGTATCATCTGTCAGAAAGCATCAGGGCGATTGCAAAAACCATCCTTTCCCTTGCAACCCATCTCAGTGAATTCTCCTTTCCAGCAATGGGGCCTTGATATCATAGGTCGTATCAACCCTCCATCCTCACAACAGCACAAGTATATTTTGACAGCCACAGACTACTTTACTCGATGGTCTGAAGCTGACGCACTAAGAACTGTTAACACAAGTCAGGTGATTTCTTTTCTGAACTTGAATATTATCACTCGTTTCAGTATCCCTGATTGTCTAGTCTTTGAAAACTCTTCATACTTTTCTTCTCTTGAGATGAGTGAGTTCTCTTTGGAGAAAGGAATAAAGCTGAATTATTCTGCTATTTATTACCCCCAAGGCAATGGCTTAGCAGAATCAACAAACAAGAACTTGATCAAAATAAACAAGAGAACTGTGGCTGAAAATCACAAGAACTGGCACAATGCACTGCTGAACGCACTATGGGCAGATAGGGTAACCCCCAAAGCCGCTATAGGTAACTCCCCATTTTTTCTTGTTTATGGCAGAGAAGTCATTATGCCACCTCACATTCTTCTTCCCTAGCTTCAATTATCACAAAAAGTCCAAGAAGAAGATTGTCCCCCTTTAGATAACCGCATTAACGCTTTGATGAAGTTGGAAGAAGTAAGAGCCCAAGCTAAGCGTAAATTAGATCAACATCAACAATTGATTAAGAGTTGGTTCGATTCTAATTCTACTTCTGATAGGAATTTTGAAGTAGGCGATCTCGTCTTGAAGTGGGACAAACCACACGAAAGAAAGGGTGAGCACACCAAGTTTCAAAACTTATGGCTTGGGTCATTTTTAATTGCTGAAAAGTTGGGTCCTAGTTCCTTTCGATTACAGAACCTTGAAGGGCAGCTTGACACCTATCCGGTGAATGGCCAAGCCCTGAAAAGATACTTTTCTTGATAACTACCCTTGTATATTATGTAAATATTTCATTTTTTTTTGCATTTTTCGTTTGCTTTATGTTTTGATTTTGATTTGAATTGATCAGTTTTTTGTCTTTTTTGAAAATACGCATACCTGTGCACTGAGCCATTCAGACAAAGATGATAGAAAATTTTCTTCGCTGAAATAACTTCTGAAAGTTTGAACAAACATCAGTGATATATTGATATCTAAGTTGGAAAAATTTTGTTGTTTGAAAGAAGTTTACTGATTTCAATCTCTGAGCAAAGTTTTTCATGATCATCTATTATCTTTTTCGTTGTCCCTTTTCCATAAAGGAATGACTCAAAATATGTCTCCCTGTCATAGGAAGTTGTTTTTATAAATAAAACATTTCTGGAACTAAATAAAGGACAATGCTAAAAAATTATGATGAGGTCAAAAAATATGTCAAAATATCAGAATTTCCAGCGTCACCCCGCTCAGCCATATATCTTCAAAAGAAAAACAAAATAAAATTATGAATAAGAGCTGTGGGAAGTGCTTGTAAACCCGCCGGGATACTGAACAGGTCTGCTGGCAGTGGGTAAATGCATGCATAGTGCCAAGACAACTTCGTCGGGGTACTGAACAGGCCTACTGGCAGCGAAGCAATGTCGGGTACATGAAACTATGTAAAAAATATGAGAAACCTTTTTAAAAGTCCTTTATTTTGATCCATAACTTCTTGACAGGATACAGATGTCAGAGTGGGTTAAATGGAAATCTTGTCAAGGCTATGGACGCCTGCTGGCAGCAGTGGCCATGCCAATAGTATCAAATATTTTATCTTTAATATCGTGACTTGCTGATCTTAAGACTGTTATTAGTTTTCATCTTTTAAAACACTGCTGGAAAAGATGGTAAATGATGATGTTTGTAAGATTTTCTGGTTGTTGTTTTTGAGTTGAAATTTTCTTTGCTGTCCTAATCTGAATTTATTTCTTTTAACAGAGATAACTGATTCTACCAGTGTGTCGCCATTGTTGGCAGCCAATTCAATTTTTTCTATTGTCCTATAAGATGCCTACACCTATGTCTTCCGAACATCAAATTGTCGTCGCATTTTTCAAATAGACGATATTTTCATTTCTTGCGACACTTGCAAATTTGTCTCCATTAAGTTTTCACGACTATAAGCATGAAAACTTCTCCTTTCGAGGTCACATTTCGATCACTATCTGAATTGTCGTCATCTTTTTATCAATATTTTCTATGGCACTTACCTTTGGTTTATCGTTATGTGGCTGAAGAGATTTTCAAACTATGCCTATTTGGACATTCTTATATTGATTTCATAACTTGATTTTATTAAGTTTGTGAGGCATTGAGCTTATAGATTATATTTTTTGTGACTTGCCTAGTCATATGAATTGCATAAGGGTCATGATTTATTTTTGTTTTATATACGATATGATCCTTATAATAATCTTTTTATGGCTCTTGGCTTGTAATTTTTATAAGTGGCAATTGGCACAATGGTTTAAAACTTTTGATTAAAACATTTATGCAATGGCGCATGGTTAACACCCGGTGTTGGTTTCACGTTGAATGACAATGGTTTGAGAAACTATAGTTAATGGCGCGTTGGTATATCACTCACTGTTTGATTCTTTGGTTGGCCGAATGATAAGGTTTTGAACTATGCTATGATTGATTGAACAGATGTGGAATTCGTCGGTTGTGCTTTGCCATAACTATTATGCATGGCAGTGAATAACTCCACCACCCTCGCATGCACACATTAATGTGTTCCCCCTTTGATCGTTCATTGCTGTTAGACCGAATGACTCTGCTCCTGTGCGTTGGTAAATTTTAACCAAACCCTTACCATGTGCTCGCACCATGGCCCCAGTCGTGAGGGCTAAACCAAATGGGAGCCAGGCTCTGTTGATGTTTGACAGTGCCCGCAGTGACCTCGAGGACAATGGGTGGCTTCCATTTATACAAAAATTCGAGGGTTTTAACCTCTGCGTAGCTCGACTATTTTCTTTGACATTTGATGGTTGTCGAGCCAAGGTCGGCGATGTTCAATTGGAAATTGACGAGCAGTTTATCAGTCTTGCTACGGGTTTGCCTGCCACTGGACAACAATGGTTCAAGAATTGAAAAGTAGAGGAGGTCCCTTAGACACTGCTCTTCCAGTCGCATAAGGTTATCTCCTGTGATAAAGGTTTGCCCGTGACCATGCTTAAACAGCGTTGGCATGATTTATTGATGATAATCAAATAGTTTATCACCTGCGAAGGTCGGTACGGGTTTGTTTTCTTACACCACCTTAGTTTGCTTATGGTTTTTATGGGTTATCAACTCAATATGCCGTATTATTTTCATAGAAGCCTGTTTAAAATGTCAAAGAAGTACAAAAGGAACCAGGCTGATAGTAGCCTTTTTCATTATGGGTTGGTTAAGATTATTGTTGTTTGTCATTTGGAGTTACACGGAGATTGTTGGAGCAATTTCCTTGCTCAGAATTATTTTGAGGATTTGAACCCTCCACAGGTTGAGAAACCTATGTTGAGCGAGGAAAATTTTGTACCCCCAGTACCCTACAACATCCTGCTACCTGAACCCTTGGCCAACTCACATATTGACCTACCCCACTCTGTGACTAAGTGTGTTGAGACTGTTAAGCCTATGGGTAAAAAGCCTAAGGTGAAACCCACTGTGAACGCCAAAGGAAAAAAGAATGTCTGTTTGATTTCGCGGATGGCAAGAAATAAGCCAAAACCTCCTGCCGATCCAAACTCTATCGTGTTGAGTGAGGACTTTGATTCGGAAGTGGAGCATTTTTTGGTTAGCGAGTACCCCTATTCGAAAGGTTTGTGTGCCAAACCCTCGTATGACTTTGTGTCAAACCTGCCACCTTGCCTACAGGACGACCCTAAATACCCAGGAATTAAGCTGCCTTGTGAAGCCCCCGGTCATTCATCCAAACCCTCTCCTTCTCTGTCAAAACCTACAGTGCCACCTTGTGATCAATGCATCTCGTGGTTAGAGAGATATTATCTTGATGTTCCGATTCTACAGTCAAGAATTCACTCTTTGGAGGACCAGGTTGCCCTGCTTACCAGTCAAAAGGATAAGCTACAAGCCACTGATAAAAAACAAAGGACAACAGGCTCCATCTTGTTTAAAAATGTAGAATCAGCTACAGCGATCATGAATTATAAGTTGACATAATTTGAGCAGCCTCACACAGGTATGTTTTGATATCGCTGGTTTATATAACGAATTCGAATTCATTTTTTTAGCTCTGTTAATAGCATTGATTGGCTCTGTTACATAGTATGCATTCTATACATAGCCTTGCTTTGACTAAATGGAATTTCGTTTTCCCAGTTTAGCTTCGATTGGATTTTCATCGATTTGATTGATCTTGGTGTGCATTTGATTTTGTTTGATTTAGCTAAAATGGATGCTTTGTTTTCAATTGAATTTGATTGTATCTATTCTAGACAGAAGTTGTTTCTCATATCCAATTTAGAACACAATCGCATTTCATTTTGATTTCGTTATAATGTATACACTATGATTCAAAACATTTTTGAGATGGTTAATTGTTACGGTTTTATGTCGGACATGACTTTTGACCAACAGGAATGCAATTCGGATCATTTCCAATGTGACTCTATACAATGCACCCAAATCGTAAATAGATTCAATTCATAACGATTATGCTAAGAACCCAGCCGATTAATTTGCATTGGTTTACTCGACTATGTTATCAGTTGGATTCGTAATGGCAATGGATACTCTGTTTGATTTTCATTTGCATACGAGATTGGATTCACGATTTATTTCTATAATTAAACTCAGTCGTGATTAGTTTTGATTATTTGCCCAGTTTGCAATCAAAACTTCTGTTGATTCTATTAAGATTGTGATCATGATTAATCGATCCTGTTTGTTGACTGTGCAAAGATCAATGATCGAAATCTATCTCAAATTTGGTTGGGTTGATGCTATTACGTATGATTTCGTTTACACATAATCTAAACAGTCTTTCCATCTGTGTGTTCGATTAAACGATATGACTCATTATTGATTTCATTTGGATATGAAACAGTCGTGTTACTGTTTGACCCGATTTTATGGTAACAAAAAAACAGAGTATTCTTACCCCTATTTTCGATTGAAAACCTTTTGATTCTATTTAATGTTGAAAGATAAAATCATTTGAATCTTGAGTGATTCGTTTTAAATGATCATTGGAAGAAAATTGGTTTTAATTATTTTAAAAGATTTGATTTGATTTCGATTTTGATCCTATATGTTATTTTAGACTAGCTACAGAATCAGATGATTATGTAGCCAAGTCTGTAGGATTAGATTTTTATTGTTTTGTTAATAAAATATCTTTCTAACTTGTTATTTTTGGTCTATTGCAGATGAATTCGAAATTGTAGTAGATTTGATGAGCAGATAGAGGATACTTGAGATATTTTACTTGCATTTTAATTTCCTAGTTTAGTTGATTTTGGGAATATCTTCCCAGATTATGTAAACAGTTTGATATTATCCACATGGAGGTTTTACCCTGTGGAAAAACTTATATATACTTATTATTTTTGTAATAATGATCATCCTCATTCGTGGGAGAACAAGGATATGGAATTTTAATACAGACTGAGACAAAATTTGGTGTTTTGTTACAGCTTTAGCTTCTCATGATATCAATATTTTGTTTCATGTTATGTATATCAATTTGTATTTGGTTAATGACTACTTTAGCTATCTTAATCTCTTGCAAATGATATAATTTAATAAATATAATCCATATCTGATTTCTTCCAAGTGTTTAAAAAACATAGCAGTTGCTTGATTCAGTTTGTGAATGGCAGATTTCTCTTCTTCATAAGTTGAATTATCAAGTATAATTTTTTGCATAACAGGTTTCCCTTATTGCAGAGATTTATAAATCATATAATTGTTATGATTTTTTTTATGTCTTGTTTGTCCTGTAAACAATTCAAAGAGCAGTGTATCCTATCGTTTACGAGAAGCTTTTGGATTAACCGGTGTGAGTTTCCTTCCTCCGGCCAGCTTCGAAGTCATCATACACAGGACAAATTAGGAGCGTTTCCAGGTCAGTTTGTCATTTGTTTTTTTTGTTTAGTTTATTTATTAATAGTTTAGTTTAGATATAAGTTTAGTTAGATATATGTGTGTTTAGTATATTAGATTGTTTAATTTCAGTAAGTCTTATTTCTTATTTATAAAATCAAAAAAAAATCAACAAAAATATCCCTAACTATCTTAGGACAGATTGCACATGAGTTTTACAGGTTTTATTTAAATTTGCCAGTTGTAGATATTGTATATTTGTGAATAAGTTATAGTGCAATAAGAAGTTAGATAGCTAATTAGTAGAGTTAGTATAGTAGTAGTTAGTAGTTTGTATATAGAATAGTCATAGTAGTTTATATTTAGCTTTAGTTTAATTTATTTAGTAGTTTGTTTTAATTAGATTAGTGTATTAGTTTTTTTTAGTTAATTTGTTTTATTAGTTTTAGTTAGTTTAGTTTGTTTTATTTGTTTTAGTTAGATTAGTTAGTTTAGATTAGTTTTCTCTTTGGTTTTCTTAGAACCTTAGAACGGCCAACAGAGCCGTTAAACCCGTCAGGGTGGTCCATTCCAAACGACTTGGGTTATTTAGACAACCCCGGACCGGTTCCACTCTCTCAGTTGATGGACGGTCAATTTCGTCCGTCAACACTATGATGAGACCTTCGCTCTAGTAGTGAATATGGATTCCATACGATTGGCACTTTCCATTGCTGCAGCCAAGGGATGGGAATTCCATCTTATGAACATGAAGAATGCATTTCTTCACGTTGATCTCTTTGAGGAGATCTACATGGAGTAGTCCCATGGATTTATGCAGGACTCATCTTTGTTCTGTCAACTCAAAAAGTCCCTTTATGGCCTCAACCAGGCTCTGAAGGCATGGTATGCCAAGATGTATTCCTAGTTTTGTCATAGAAATTTGTACATTGTAAATCAGACCCGAATGTCTACATGCTCAGGATGGTAGATTCAATTCTAATCTTAGTTCTGTACATTGATGATTTGTTTACTATCGGTTGCTCGACTTTAGTGATTGTTGCAGTCAAGAGGATTCTACATGATAGGTTTTTGATGAAGGACATGGATCTGATACACTTCTTCCTTGGACTCGAGATCAGTCAGGATGCATCAGGCATCAAACTATATCAGGCCAAGTATGCACAAGATCTCCTTGAGATATTTCACATGACAGATTGCAAGTCTGCTCCCACTCCTTTCCTATCAGGAGTCAAACTTGAGGATGGTTGGGAGACTCCATTGATTGATAGCACACTGTACATATATCATTTGGGGAGCTTGTTGTATCTCACACACTCTAGACCAGAAATCTCATATGCAATTGGTGTAGTTTCCAGGTTCATGTAGGAGCTGCATGAGCTACATTGGAAGGTTGCAAAGCGTATTTTTCAATACATGTAGGGAACCATCACCTTTGGGATTCATTATGTAGCAGAATCTACATTAGATCTCATCGGGTTTACTGATTCTGACTGGGCTGGTGATAACACTGATCGCAAGTCCACATCTGGTTACTCACTAAGTCTTGGTTATGGGCCTATCTGTTGGTCGAGAAATAAGCAAGTTGCCATTGCTCTATATTCAGCCAAGGTAGAGTACAAAGGGGTAGTTAACATACCCATCCAAGCTATGTGGCTACAAAATTTTCTCACTGAATTGGGCATCCAGTTTCATCGGTCGATCATAATATGGTGTGACAACTAGAGCACTCTGAAGTTATGCAAAGATCCTATTAAGAGGCAGTGGATGAAGCACATCGAGATCCACATACACTACATCTAGGACTTAGTACATGAGGGGATCATCGACTTACAGTTTTTTCCTTCAGCAAAACAGACGACATACATCTTCACCAAGACCTTCACTGAGAATAAGTTCCATTCTCTGCAAAGTCATCTTGGAGTGAAGGACACATTTTCCTAGAAACTGTAGTTCTTCTTTTTACATACATTGTACCTTTTGGGGGGGGTTTCCCATGATGTTTTCCCTCTTTCCTAACTTTATTTCAATGTATATTTTGTATTTTGGTACCTAACATGGCCTCATTTCCGGGACCCATTATTTATCTTCAGCATAGTGATGCTCAGGGCGTGTGTTGGAGTTACTTCACACACACCTAGGATTTCTTTTTCCTAAGGTTTTTTATTCTTTATTAGTCATAATTAGTCATTATCCAGTCTCCTATATTTTAGGGGAGAATATTCCACCTGAAGAATATTCTCTTTCAGTTGACACTTCAGTTTGACTAGTTGAGTTGAGTTTAGATGCTGCATTGATTTTGTCACCATGCAACATTGGGATCATCGCCAGCTAATGCGCACTTTCCTTGGGATCATCACTAGACTAGTGCATTACCCTTGATTCCCTGAGTTAACTCCTCACTAATCTATGTTCAATTAGTTAACTAAAGACTAGTTGACTAGTTAAACTCAGCTAGGTGGTAGTTCACTACCGTAATTTCCTGAGAGACTAGACTAGGTGGTAGTTCACTCCCATAACTATTGGTGTGTGTCCAGATCACTCTAGACCACCACTATGGTGCATTGGTTCTCCTCCAGTGTGCACTCATTGAGTTATACAGAGTATATCATGTGTAAATTATTCATTATTCATAACGGTTAATGAGAATTCTTCCATTCTTTCTCTACTTATTCTTCTTTCTCAATTTCTCTCTGCAAATGTGTGTAGTATTTTCTAGCTAGATCTATTATGTGTAGGTTCAACAGATTCACATATGGAAGGCGCTCTTTGTATAACTATTTTTATTTCAAAGAGTCGAATTGGCTCTTGGATCCTTGTTGGATCCCCTCTTCAAGTTTACATACCTTCTTTACTTCTTTCAATGCAGGTTTGTTCAATCATGGACCCCACGGGCTCTATCTCTAATCCCTTATCTATTCTTAAAAACAATTTATGGGAACTAGCCCTCTTTCTTTTGCCCCCAATCTGATGTGACCATAAGCTGTGACCAAGCACTAGTTTGATAGGTGCTTATTTGGAGCTTCAGGACCTTGGGGCTTTGGAACTTCGGGCTTTGGGGGTTATCGCAACCCAAACCTCTAATTATCTGGAGTTTCAAATTTGGAGAACTCGGGAAGAATGGTGGATCAATGGTCCATGGATTTCCAGCATCTAATGACTGAGATCTATTATGGAACTCCATCTCCAAAAAAATTCGAAGCACTACTCTATAGGTCCACCGGAATGCCAGACTAATGAATCGCAAAAAAAAAATCAACGGACTATGCCTTCTCACTATCCAATGACAATGATCAACTTCGGGACTCTGGGCTTTGGGAGTTTTGGACTGTCCACACTCTCAAACCTTTCGGAGTACCAAGTCTCTAGATTGTTGCATATGTTTCCACGTACCCTCTCTTGATCAACGGTCGATATGGACTTCGACCTTTGGGAGTCCCTAACCTTAACTATATATGCCTTGAATCCTCTGACGTACCAAGTCTCCAGAATACAATATCTACCACCATGTTTCCCTCCTCGATCAATGGTGATGATTTAATCCACTCTTTGGAGCTTCGGGAGTCTTCAAACTTTAACAATCCTTGACCAAGTTCAGCTTCTTTGTGCAATCCATCAGGGGCCCCAACGGGCATACTCAAGGGAAGTGCCACATGGCGGAATACTAGAAGTGGACATGTGGCCCAATAAGGTGGGTGACACATGTCACGTTCTAATTGACATAATAAATCTTTGAAGGGTACATAACTCACCGACACATGGCATGCATCTTGTGTGTCCATGTCATCTCAGGTGATGTCAGCAAGTCACATCACTTCGGGACTTCGGGAGTTCTGGGACTTTGGAACTTCGGAACTTCGGAACTCCAGGACTTCGGAAGATTTTCACATTAGCACACTCCAATTCTTTCGAATGTCGAACTCCAAATAAGTTTATCTTCTGACATGTGTTTATTTCGACGAATGGTCTGGATTAACTCTAGACTTCGAAACTTCAGGTGTTTTCACTCTATTCACATCTCGTTTCTCCCGAAGTGTCGAACTGTCAAATACCTTGATCTATCGACACGTGTTTCTTTTGAAAATTTTTCTAGATGGACTCCAGACTTCGAGACTTCAATATTTTTCACTCTATCACACCTTGATACTCCCGAATGCCAAATTCCTAAACAAGGCAACCTGTCAACCAATGTCTCTTTTGATGAACGGTCTAGATTAACTTCAGACTTCGGGACTTCGGGATTTTTCACTCCAGCAC
The DNA here is from genome assembly GCA_009831015.1 of Picea engelmannii. Classification (NCBI taxonomy): domain Eukaryota; kingdom Viridiplantae; phylum Streptophyta; class Pinopsida; order Pinales; family Pinaceae; genus Picea; species Picea engelmannii. The sequence goes on from ML811759.1 coordinate 21,368, forward strand.
ACTCCATTTCTCCCAAAGTGTTGAACTATCGAATACCTTGATCTGTCGAAACGTGTCTCTTTTGACGAACGGTCTGGATGGACTCTCGACTTCGGGACTTCAGGAGTTTGCACCTTAGCATACCTTGTTTCTCCCAAATGGCAAACTAATGAATTATGAATGGATGTGAGATCTATGTCTCACCATCACTTATGCTCAAATCTAACAAATGATATTTTCTCTTCACCGTGGTGCCTTACCTCTTTCTCTTGGCCTAATCTAGCGACTTTGATCTATTTTCGACCAATTTAATGGTCACGTACTTTTCCCTAGATCTACGGTGTAGATCCACTCTGAGACTTCAGAACTTCGGTATTTGGCCCCTTTTTTCTATATAACACATAAACTTCACCGAAGTCACAAAATCCGAAGGAATTGGAGGTTAACTCTCATGCACATTTTTCCAGATATGATGGCTGGAAAACATTGGCCTTTCCCATGCGCAGATCTTACAGCCCAAATTCAAACCTTGTGGTTCCAAACCCACAGTTACTATAGTCTCTTTTCTCTGCTGTCTTTCTTGAACCACTATACCTCTTGAGCTTCCAAAAATGGCCAAGGTGTGCTCTTGGCACTTTGGGATGCTCCAAAATTCAAATTTTATCTCACTTGACAACAATTGTATTTGATATTTTGATTCCATAACCACTTATACAGCCCAATTCAGGCTCAATATCGGAAACTGGGATTTGAACTTCAATTTTTTCCATTTTGACAACAATTACTTTCTAAAAAAATTTCTTCAACTTCCACTTTCATGCCCCATCCAGGCTCAGTGTTGAAATCGAGCTCTGATACCATTTTGTAACATCCTCATATATCAACTTTTGTCAGAGAATTCTATCTAATAAAATGTATCTTTTCTACATCCCCGACCATAGACCAATAGGTCGGGCCATGCCACCAAAAGAAACTTTCAATCTCAGATACTATTTTGTGACAACCCCAACCCTAATCTACTGGTCTATGCCACATAGAGATACTTGTGGAAACATCATACACATCCATATAAACATAGAAATGTCAATTATCATCTACCTATATATAAACATATACAGACCACATATTCTAACAATACACAGATTAATGCAGAGATAACAGTAAGCCTACACATACAACATATACAATATATCCAAGAATTACTCATCAATTATATCACATGTACAATTACACAACATGTAAATGAATGTATAAGTGGCACTTATATTTTAATAGAATGCCACCAACTGCATGCAGACCTCCCATGAACCTCCCATCCTTAGAACATGTTGCTCATCACTCTCAGCAGGGGTCACCCCCGAACTGGGGCTAAACTCCGCTAGGAAAGCGATTCCTAGGATAGGTAAGGTTGACAGGGAAGTCACACAGTTCAACAGGAAGGAATTCCTCCAAGGAGCCACTTACGCCCACAGCTCACAAACTCTCATTCCCCACATTCCTATTCCACCCCAAGAATGTACACTTTCACTGTCACACAATCCATCGGCTACTACACCTCCCTTTTCAGGGCTTCAACAACAGGATGGATCAGGAATTCTCAAAGATCTGTAGCTGCTACTAGACTTCCTCCATTAGAGCTCATTTCCTCAGCACACTGTCTAACCTAGAGAGAGTTGCTCACAAGCCTGGCAACCTGCTTATTCTATCCAGATCCTAAGTCTAGAGGGTAAAAACAATATCAAAATCGGGTATGGGATCTTGTAATGACATCAAGCCACACCAGTCCAGAGAAGATGTGGGTAGAAAAAACAAATTTATAAGGTGCGACCCGACTCAGGCACTACGCAGTCATTTTGTGCTTCACGGGAAAAAACAATTAGCTTCATAAAACCCTGTGAAGGATTCCCC
>ML811759.1:33256-71942 GCA_009831015.1 Picea engelmannii
AGAAGAACTGGAAATCGCTCGGTTAAAATAATGTTAACAAACATCTCACTGTGCAATGACACATCGCTGAGTAAATGTCGCACAAATCATAGTATGAAAGTTGTGCATTGTTCCACGAAACAATGGTGTGGAGGATGGTTACTAGGCCACGAAATTCACAGCAAGAAGGCAGTGTAATGTGCAACGAAAATCATGATTTAGAGCTCTCCAATCGAAATTTCGTGATATAGTAATAAGTTCATGATACAGTGGTACCACTAACCCAAGACGCAATACCATGATACGGGGATAAATTCACAATACAGTGAAACATTGAATAAATCTAGAAACATGAGAATGTTCGAGCAAACCCTATTACACTGAATGGATTTATATGCAGTGATAAATTGAGAACAATTTGGAACATTAATAAACTTACTCGGCCTTAACCAGTCTCCCTGATACATCGTTAAAAATACAAAATCAAGTAAATTCGATTTTAGTATTCCTAGAAAAAAATAAAAATAACCAATTGACTTCCATTAATAGTGACTGCCAGAAACTAGAATGGGGTAAATGAACACACTATTCAACAATAAATTTACTTGGTCTTGATGGTGTTGATCTAACAGTCATCTAAAAACAAAAACTTCCATTAAAAAAATAAACAAAGAAGACGAGTAAGTCGCGCATAGTGTTAAAATCGCAGTAAAAGTATACAGTGAGCACCACACGGTCATTCACGTAGTAAACAAAAATACAGTAATGAATCAATCAAATGCAAAGATACTCATTCACAAGGAAGGTGCAAGGACAAATCATTCATCCATGAATCAATCAAACGCAGAGATAAGTAAGGGATAGACAGTTGGGAAAACATTTATCCTTCACTCATCTTCCATGCACATAAAAGAAGGGCATTTGAATCTATAAGTTTTTAAACATCGAAGTGAGAACCATCGATTCGTCTCCTAGATGACTGCTCAGGCACAAACTTATGAACAAATGGATAAGCAAAAAACACAAATTTATTCGTAATAATCAATGAAACAAACACAAAAAATTCATAGAAATCAGGGTTGGGTTCGCCAAGGGAAACAATTCAAAATGCAGCAAGCATAAGGCTGTGATGACTTCAGGTTCATTGATTATAAATTGTTGAGTAAAACATAATCTTTACACAAAAGAATTACAATAATGAAAGTGAAGGAACAATATTAAACTACCATTCAGAAATATATGCATGCATATCGTAGTCAAATGCGAAAGCTCTGAGTCATTGTCCCGCGCGCGCTCCGTCCAGCTCTCTCTTGCTGACCAATGTGACCTCACTAGTACCTACTAGCCAATGCTAGGGGTACTCTTCTTCCCCTTGAGCGCCCCGAGATGCAAAGGGGCCATGCACATAATAACAGAGAACTGCTAGCACCCAGCTCACCTCGCAAGGTCGAGCTACCACTCATTACCCAAGCTGGGTATCCCAACTCCCACAAGAGAAGCTCAGTCAAGAAAAAAATTCAGTAGCGTAACGTTACGCATAAAGATGAAATACATACTCCTCCTCCTCCATCCTTTTTATAGAGTTTTCAAGTAATTAGTTTCCCAAATTCTCCTTAAATTCCTTTTTCAATTAATTAATTAGGAAAAACCTGCCCCGTACACATGTCACCCATCCCCTAGTTGCACCAGATTTTCAATTTTATTAATTAATTAATTAATCCTATTTCCCTCACCCACCTAAAAGCATTCCTAAAAATTCTCCTATGTGTCCCAAATTTCTCTTACACTTCTTAAATGACTTACGCCTTACTTAATTCCTAGTTGAGTTCAAAAATAGCAAGTTCCCAAGGCAAGATTCCTTACTAGTTAGACCTTCATATTTATCTTTATGTTTCCCCTTTTCTTTATGTTTCCCCTTTTTCCTTTAGTTTCCCTCTTTTCCCTTTTTAACTAAAAATCAATTTAGCAAGTGTAGAAAAACAACCATTTACCCCTTTTTCTTTTTAACTAAAAAATAAATTAGCATATGTAGATAAAACAATCATTTCCCTTTTTAAAATTTTAATACCCCATTATAATTTGATTTTAATAAATTAAATTGAATTTCTTACCCACCCCCCGCCCCCCCTTCTTGTTACATGCTTATTCATTATTTATTTTTTTGACTACATGTTCTACTTAGACCTAGGTTTTAAATTTTACTAGGGTGGACGACATTTTTATCAAGGAAAAATTGTTTTTAAAATCTTACTTATCACATCATTCATTTTAAGGCCGACTAGGTTTATTCACTTACCAATTAAAATCACGATGTGCCCTTCAGGATGCACTGGGTGCTCCAAGGGTGCCACTCACCTCTTTCTGTTTTCCTTGCGTGACGTGCCCTTCAGGATGCACTACATTCTCCAATGGTGCCACTCACCTCTCTCCATTTTCCTTGTGCGACATGCCCTTTAGGACGCACTATGTGCTCCAAGGGTGCCACTCACCTCTTTCCATTTTCCTTGCGCGACGTGCCCTTCAGGATGCACTACGTGCTCCAAGGGTGCCACTTGCCTCTTGACTGACTTGGTAGACATCAAAAACCCCTCGAGTTAATACTCCACTAGGTGATATTGTAGGAGACTAAGGGTCTCTAAGGAATAAGGCCCTTTCCTTATTGCGCACCCCTTAGAATCATCATGAGCAACTGTCGCAGTCTGCCCTCACGACATCGCGGGTCTTCTCAAACTAGGTAATCATTAACCTACAGTTCTAGCCACAGAGGGAGTGCTAGTAGGTTGTGGAAGGGATGTTATCCAAACCTCTCGCTTAAGTCCCTAGTTGTCCTGCCTGACCCCTCTACTCCACTTGTGAGTCTGTTTGGAAAGATATCGTCAACCTCCATCCATCAATGACTCATGTCATCAACAATAATCAATCATCATAACTTATAATCATATGTACATGTGTCACACCAATAAAATTCAAATCCAACAGTCCTCTCCCTAACTCGATCCAAAGTCCAAGGGGTTTCATCAATGCCTATGCATCCTCAAGGTCCAAATTCCTGCACACTCAGGAGAACCCAATCAATAACACATGTATAGGTAAATACAACAAAATAACATCTCATCACATCCATAATATCTCATAATCATAATCAAACGACCAATAGCATAATAATTTGAATCACTTTTAAGAAAGTGTCCTCAAATAATAAGTTCACTCAGTGCGCGCAGGAGCGGGATGTTACACAATGATGCTAACTTTTTTGCAGGTGATCATAACAAAAAAAATGAAACCCTCGAATGTGAAGGCTCTATGGTTTCACAATTATCATTTTGAAAAACAATTAATTCGTAATGAGGCTTGGTTAACACACTCCATTAATATATGAGAGTATTAATGTAAATTGGATTGTCATATCTATTAACTAGTACCAATACGTGGCTCCTTCCAACAATGGAAACACGTATAACCAAGGCCACTCGTTATGGAAAACTAAACTTCTCAGACATTTAGATGCATATGAAGTACACATATAAGTCAAGTCTCTTTATGAATGATGGGTTAGTGGAATGGAAACAGATGTGTGAGTTGTGTGCCATTTATAACCCTAAGTTAGATAATCAAGCAAGAATGAGATTGTTAGTCAAAGGCTTGCGTTTAACATTTCTCCATAGAATCACTTCAGTATAGGATGGTTTGTCTTCATTTTCCTTTAAGCATAGGCAAATTCCTAGTTGGAAAATGATATATCAAGTATGATTTGAAATATTCAATCTCGACATGTCTGTATTAACATAATAAGAGAGGTGAACGAAAATTGGTTAGTATGTATACAATTTTATTAAAACAAAAATGAAAGGATCACTTGATCTGAAATCAGTGTTTAGCAATTTTCACTCTAACTTCGATTTTAACAAGACCTTTTCTGACAATGCATGTGCATATATAAGCAATAAAAACTTAAACAATGAAGAGAACTAGAAGAAAACTCAAAGAATAAAACCATCAATATATTGAACACCAGAAGTTGATAATGGAGTTCGGGAAATTCTCCCACGTCTCTGGGCCTTTGTCTTCAGTGGGGGAGGCTTCTCTATTAAAATTCAATGCTTAAAAATCTGCATCAAAATTACATCATTTAGGTCTCTGACTGACCCAGTTGTATTCTAGGTTGTCTCAGGAACCTGACACAACAAAAGACACCAAAAAAGGTGGAGTAGAACTCCCAAAAATTTCCTCCAAAGCTCAGCTACTCTTCTAGCTTCATTGCACAAGACAACTTGGTCTTTGCAAACTCTTCTTAAATTTTCTCCGAGATACTTGTTGCCTTCTTAAAACTACACAATGGCTTGGTTTATATAGCCATGAGGTAGAGGGTTCAAATCCCAACAACCCACCTCTTTTGGCACTCAATTTGGTCCAATATCCACCAAGATATGGCCAAAAAACCATAAAAATCGACATAAAATCATTAAAAACCCAAATAATAGGGTAAAAACCCAAAACTTAGCCAAATATAAGGCACATCCCCCTAGTCATGGGCTCTTGGTCATGTGGGATCTACCATGTGTCCGAGGTCTAGATCATGTGCTATGGCCCCCTCCGGTCTTAGTTCTTGGTCTTGTGGCGATGACCCATATGGCCACGTCCTACACTTCCACGTGCCCACATCCGTTGTAGCCCATGGTCACTCGGGGCTAGCCCCCTCTAACCGGGGATTATCCTGAAATCCATGTCACTCTACAATAAAACAAATATCTTCCATATGTGTGTTAAGTAACACATGTAGCCCGGTTGGTTAGCACCTTTCACGAAGACGTTAGCACCCACGGAGGTCACAGATTCGAATCCCCAGGAGCCACAATTTTTTTTTTAAACTAGCCGATATTGGAAAAATATAGGGTGCCACATGGTTCCCTCTGATTGGGCCATGTGTCACCCTTTGATTGGACCGTACCACACAATCACCATCACAATGAGCATAAAGTTAGCATGCCACGTCACCATCGTACAACCTAGTCAACACTGCCACGTCACCATCGTACCTGCCATGTCACCACCATACCTACCACATGTCGCAATCGAATGATGCCACATCATCGTCATACCAGCCATGTTTCATGCTTCCACTGGTGCCACATCACGTAGGGACTGCCACGTCTCATATCCGTACAGTGCCACATGTCCAATTTTTATTGGTCCAAATTAGCATCTAAAAATGCCAAAAATGATAGCCACGTGGCATGTCCTAGTTCTACCACATATCCTATTGACATCATCATGACCTCATATGCCACATGTCCTACTGACATCAGTAGTACGAACTGTTGACTTTGAATTTTTTCCAGTTTGACCTGAACTTCAAATCGCGATAACTTCGCCATACATAGTCCATTTTCGAAAAATCAAATATACTTTCAGAATCAGCACAACGAGCCCTACGCAATGTCATTGGTTTTTTTCGAATATGAGAACTTTGAATTTTTGGCCTTTCCGGATCCATTTGGATCACACCTCCCCACTAAGACCTTTTGGTCCTCCAAAAGGGTATTACATCAATTGACTACATCATTATATCAATTGAATAAACAAAAAATATCTTAGACTCAACAAAACATTAACTAGACCCAATAAGTGATTGCATAAATCAAATCACTTTTATTACATCAAGTAGACTGACACTGACTCAATGAAATATTTACATATGGGGCATACAGTCTGCCTAAAATATTCCCAGTTCTAAGAAGATGACCCATCTCCTGCCGATGTATTTTCACGGTCATTATTTTGCTCTTTTGCAACATCGTTCTTCTACTCTTCTGCAACATCCTTCTTTTTCTCTATCCCTTCAAACTTTTTGGAGTGTCTCAATTATGGATGCAGCGTCCGACAACTATATTCACAATGCACATTCCTTTGACAATTTGAGCAATAATTTCGTGCTCATACGAATTTGATGAAGCCTTTCCTAGACTGATCTGAATCCCCATTGGATTTCTCCGACTCTTGTCTTGGTTGTACTGAGTTCGCACGGGGATTGTTCTTGATCTTCAGTGTTGCATCATCTTGTCTTGGTGTACTCCTTGTCTCCATGATCATTTTTCCATATACCTTTTGCTTCCATCATACTGCAACACAATGGTTATAACTGCAAAAAAATGTGCATGGAATTGTTCCTCTTATAAGTTCCATGACCCTAGCATGTTCATCATTAAAGGTAGGTGAAGGATATTTATACCTTTCGACCTTTTTAACTTTATTTTGTGACTCACTATTCGAGTCAATGTTGTCTTAAACTTATTGCCTATCTTGATGAGATCGAAACCATACTGGTGTCAATTCTAGATGTTTCTCCCAACAATGCTCAACATTGTGTCCGAACTTCTAACAATGTGTACAACAAACCACTGGATTGTTGTCATTAGTAGACGCTTCAACATATCCCAATCCTTCATGGAGTGGTCTCTCTCGCACCTCGATAGGCTTATCTTTGCCTTGGCCATGCTTTCCAAGATCTTGTCATTTTCTATACCCAAACTTGGATAACATTTTCACACCAATTCCCTTGGTATGTTTTTCCAATGCAACAATATCATGATTTCCTAAATCCACTTCTTGATCAACTATAGGAGACGCTGAAGTATATTGAGTACTTTATGCTAGCGAGGAAAATGTGCTAATGGCCTCTCCTACTTACTTCTCCTCAATCAAATTAGTAGGAGTATATGAATCCTCCTCATCGGATTGCCTACGAAATGGATGAATTCCATCATCCTTGACAGAACTCGGGCTTCTAACAGAAGGAATTCTTCCAACTCGCCTTTCTTCTGTTGCTAACACCATTGTTCGCAACCTCTCCCTGTCTTCCTCAAAGATTTACACCAATCTTTGGAGCTCAAAATTTTATCGCTGAATCTTTTGACTGGTCTCCTCAAATTCTTGAATTCTATATCTCTTCAAGATTTTCCCCATGCTTATTAACAATTCTAGCAATAGTCAACCTTCTCTGATACCACTTGATCTGAAATCGGTGTTTAGCAATTTGCACTTTGACTTCGATTTTATCAAGACCTTTTCTGAAAATGCATGTTCATATATAAGCGGTAAAAATTTAAACAATGAAGATAAATAGCATAAAACTCAAAGAAGAAAACCATCAATAGATTGAACACCATAAGTTAATAATAGAGTTCATCAAATTCGCCTATGTCTTCGGGCCTTTGTCTTCAGTGGGGGAGGATTCTCTATTAAAATTCAATGATTAAAAATATGCATCAAAATTACAACATTTAGGTCTCTGATTGAATTATCTATATTCTTCTCTATCTTTGAAACCCGATGCAACAAACAACACTGAAAAAGGTGGAGTAGAACTCTTAGAAATTTCCTCCAAAGCTCAACTACTCTTTTGGCTTCACTGCACATAACAACTTGGCCTTTGCAAACTCTTTTTCAATTTTCTCCAAGATACTTGCTGCCTTATTAAAACTCCACAATATATTGGTTTATATATCCATGAGGTAGAGGGATCAAATTCCAACAACCCACGTCTTGTGGCATTCAATTTGGGCCAATATCCACCAAGATATGGCCAAAAAACCATAAAAATCAACATAAAATCATTAAAAAACCAAAGAATAGCCAAATATAGGGTGCAACCCCCTATTTGTAGGCTCTTGGTCATGTGGACTCTTCCATGTGGCCGAGGGCTGGATGGAGTTCTCTGGGCCCCTCCGGTCTTGGCTCCTGGTCTTGTGGCAATGGCCCATATGGCCATGCCCTACACTTCCACACCCCCACATCCGTTGTAGCCCCTGGTTGGTCGAGGCTAGCCCCTGCCGATTGGGGCTTATCCTAAAACCTATGCCACTCTAAAATAAAATGAATATCTTCCATATGTGTGTTAAGTAACACGTGTAGCCTGGTTGGTTATCACATTTCATGAAGACATTAATGCCCACAGAGGTCACGGGTTCAAATCCCTTGAAGCCACAACAACTTTTTTTTATACTAGCCGATATTGGAAAAATATGGGGTAATACGTGACACCCTATGATTGTGAAACATGTCACCCTATGATTGGATCATACCACACAATCGCCAACACAGTCAGCATACAATCATCATGCCACGTCATCGTCGTACAACCCAGTCAACACTGCCATGTCACCTTCGTACCTGCCACATGATCGTCATACCTACCACATGTCGCAATTGGATGATTCCACATCACCTCCATACCGACCACATGTCATTCTACTACTAGTGCCACATCATGTACAGACTGCCACGTGTCATGTTTGTACAGTGCCACGTGTCGAATTTTTATTAGTCCAAATTAGCCCCTAAAAATGCCAAAAATGATTGCCACGTGGCACATATTGGTGCTACCACATGTCTTGCTGACATCATCATGAAGTTATATGCCAAATGTCATGCTGACGTACTGCTGATGTTAGCAGTACATACTGTTGACTTTGACTTTTTTCCAATTTGAACTGAACTTCAGATCGCGATAACTTCACCATACAGAGTCCATTTTTGGAAAAAAATTATACTGCAGGAATCAACATGATGAGCCCTAAACAATGGCATTAGTTTCGTTCGAATCTGAGAAGTTCATTTTTTTTTCCTTTCTGGATCCTTTTGGATCATTACCTTTCTACAAGGTACAATTAGCCAAATTATCTCTCTTTTTTTGGTGGTTTCTACATGAAACATATGTGTGTGTGTGTGTGTTAGCTTGTGAAGACGTTAGAGAATAAAATCATAACATGGAATATAAAAAAATAAATTAATGACAAGAAGTTTTATTACCTGCGATTGAAGAATTATTTCGTGAATGATGGTCATCAAAATAAGATCAGAATTATTAAGTGAGTTTGAATACCAATTATCCTTATCCTCTCATGGTATCATCATGAATTTTAGACAATAATATTAATCAAATTATATCTAATTATATACTTTGGTATTCTATACGAAAAAAAATTTTAATTGATAATAACATGGGTTCATGTTTATAAAGGGTTATATATATATATATATATATAGTTGGAATTTGGAGTCATTACATAAATACAATCCAATCACTCATGTTTCCACCTGCTATTTGGAGGGATATTTCTATGGATTTCATTGTTTCTTACCTAAATCGAGCAATTATTCAGTCACCGTGGTGGTAGTCATGGATGATTTTAGGGGCTAAATTTTGCTCATGGGATAATTTTCCATGGTTTTTCCAAAAACGAGATTCGCTATTTTAAAAATGATTCTCCCAAATTCTATAGGATAAAATTATTTTACCTTTAAAATTGCCAAAATTTTATAAAAACTATATAAAATACTTAGAAATTTGAAGATTTTTACAAAGATATCGCCAAGCATTTATAGTTGACATATGAAGGATTAGTAAGATTCGCCAAGGTTTCTACATTTTAAAATAAATTTCCATCCTTAAAATCATCCCTGGTGGTAGTAGATCACATTTCCAAATATGCTCATTTATGTTCTCTTCAACACCCGTTTATCACATCCAAAGTGGCTCAAATTTTTAAGGATAATATATTCAAACTCCGCGGCATGCCTCATTCTATTGTCTATGACCGAGATCCATATTTCACGAATAATTTTTTGCGAGAAGTTTTTCAACTCTAGGGAACCTAATTACATATTAGCATCCCCTGTCATCCCCAAATGGATGGAAAAATTGAAGTTGTCGACAAGTGTTTCAAAACATATTTCTGGTGTCTTGCATACAACAAGAAAAATCAATGTGCTAAATGGTTACTCCTAGCTGAATGGTATTACAACACATCTTATGATACTACCATTGCATGAGTCCTTTTGAAAATGTCTACAAGAAAAATCCATCCTCATTTATCTCATACATTATAGGTGACTCCATCATGGTCTAGGAGGTCGAAAACACTCGTACAATAAGAGCAATGATTATTTGTACCCTCAAAGAAAATTTGGTCCCAAATTAGAATCACATGAAGGAACAAGAAGATCAGGGTCAATCTGAATAGGAATTCACTCAAGGGGACCAGTTGTTTCGTTGTCTGCAACCTTATAAAAGGATTCACTCAAAGATGAACATTATCAGAAATTTCTTCCAAATTTTATGACCCTTATACAATTCTAAAGCGAGTAGGGCCTATGGACTACCAGTTAGCTCTACCTGGTCATTCTAAGATCCATCCTATTTTTCATGTCTCATACTTAAAGAAATTTATTATAACTAAGAGCCAGTGATCCGAGAGGATCCAGAATGATCTAATGTGATCCAAGAGGATCCAAATTGATCAAAATTGATACTCTCAAATTCTCTTGAAAACAACTTGATTCATTAGATAACAATGATATCTTTTCAAAGATGAAAAAATCGCCTCAAACAAAGTTCATATGAAGAAGTTATGGCCGGTAAAATTTGTGGTCAAACATGTCAAAAGTAAAAGTAGGGATGACATGTGGCATGTTCGTACAGGTCGTCCAATTGACAAAGTGACATCGAATTTGTAATTGTAAGCCCATCTATTTCTTTCTATTTTGGAACTTATTATTTCAACAAATTATATTCATCAGTTAATGAAGGTTTATGGATAAATAATCAGTTTCACATGTTATTTGAAAATAGTCAATTCAATCTTCAATTTACTGAATTTGGTCAAACGTTTATGTGTATTTATGAACTAATTGACATCTAAGGATTTTTCGAGATGAATTGGTATCATAGTTTGTTGATATTTGAATCAATTTGCTATAAGAACACATTTTTTATTTTTAGATCGTGTGGTATCAGAGCTAGTTTTGATGTTTACTATCAAGTGAATTCTTATGAGGTCCAAGTATAAGCGAGGTGAAGGAAAGATTACAAGTTATAATCCAGAAATTGGTTCAAGGAGCTTCACTCGAAGGAAATAAATGGAGCATGAATTTGTCCTTTCTGAGGATAATAAGGAATTTCAAAGGATGTTTCTTGATATGACAAATATGGTTAAGGAATTTTGGGAAGACCTAGAAAGATGAAGGGGAACTCCTCATCAAAATGAAGGTGGTCTAGTTGAAAAAATGGTAAAAATTGAAGGTGAATAAGAGGTGAAGAACCTATAGAGCCTCCTTCATCCTCATCATTATCATCTTCTTTTGATGGAAGTGAACATTCTTCTCATAAGAGGAAGAAACATTCTAAGAAGTCTTCTCATTCTCATGATTTTCCTTTGTTAAAGCTAGATGTAAAGTTTTATTTTCCTACATATGATGGAGATTTGAATGTAGAAAAGTTGGATAATTTGGTCAAATAGATTGACGTGGATTGTAGGGTACAAAAAATCATAAATGACACTTCAAGGATACAGTTGGGTACTCTTTTCTCGAGTCGCACAAATTTTATATGGTGAGAGAGTCAGACACAAAGTGATCTTATTCAACATGGTAAAATCATTTTTTACTAGATTGAATTTACTCCTACATTAAGAAAACAATTTTATCCATTATCTTATATGAAAACATTAATGATTGCTTGGAAACATTCAAGATAAGGAAAAGGGAAAAATTTCCAAGCTTATACATAGGAATTTAAGAGCGAGGCATTATCTTTGAGAATTCCATTACATACTCTTGGAACTCTTCTAAAGTATATTAGTGGTATGCACTCATATATTCATCATATTATATTGATGTTTAATCCTACTAATATTGATGAAGTAACAGTTCAAGATACTCATATTGAATCCAACAAAGAAAAATATGTTGAGGATGAGTTAGATGAACCATATGAATTCAAGTAGCAGTTGAAGGGAAAAGGGGAGAGTAAGAAGAAAAATACAATGGAGAAAGATGAAGAGAAGAAGTCTAGATTTATCCAAGTGGATATCGATGGCCACCCAACTCTTCCAACTGGCTCACAGATAGTTTTCATCTTCTCAGTTGTTTCTATCTTTTCAGGTTCTAAACTTTTGGGGCCATTTTGAGGCCCTTAACAACGTTGTTTGGGCTTGCCATAGTCCTCAGATAGAACTTTCCAATGGTGTGAGTACCATAAAATTCCTTGGCACAACACTGATGAATGTCACTTCAGGAAGTCCCTCATGGCTGAGCTGAAGGCTTCCGAGTTAGAGGTCGATTATGATTCTGAGTCAAATCCTGAAGGAGGAAAGTGGATTATCGATGTTGAACCCAATGCCACAGTCTCTACCACCAAAGTCCGACCAAGTGAACCAGAAGAACCAGAGGAAGGGGAACGCTTCGTTCACTCATAGATGTGGGTCAAGGGGGCTCTAATTCATTTCATTGTTGACAAAGGTAGTCAGAAGAACCTAATTTCATCATAGGTCGTCAAGTGGCTGAACCTTCAAAAGACATCGCACCTGCAACCCTACACCATCGGTTGGCTTCGTCAAGGAAGTTATTTTTTTGTCATCCAAGAGTGTCGTCTACCCTATGAAATGAAGCCTTTCAAATATGAGGTACTGTGTGATATTTCTCCCCTTGAAGTTTGTGATGTTCTTTTAGGAAAACCATATTTGTGGAAGCGTCATGTTGTGTATGAGTCTAGACCTCGCAATGTTATTATTACTTTGTGTAGAAAATTGTACAGGATCCCATAGGTGGCACCGCCTACTGCTATTTATTTAATCTCTGCTAAGAAATGCAACAAGGTCATTTCACATACCAAGAATTTATTCTTCTTTTTTATCCATGCTCACAGTAAGCATAAGGTCATCACCACATTTGTGGCCTCTACACAATGCCTCTCTTTGTAGCAGAATCAAGTGGACGGGATTGTGGAAGAATACAAAGACATCTTCGTCTCACCTACATGTGTACCAACACATTGCCAAGCCAGGCATCCCATTGATCTGACCTCGAGCGCACCTCTACCTAATGGAAAAATTTCGTGTTGGGGAAGGAGCAACAAAAATCATTCGAAGATCTGAAACATCATTTTTGCTCAACTCCAGTACTCTCCTTTCCCGATCTGGAACAACCATTTGAGATTGAGACGGATGCATTTGACTATGATGTGGGCATAGTCCTCACTTAGAACAAGAATCCAGTGGCATACCATAGTGAGACACTCTCTGATATTGTTCAGAAATACCCCACCTATGACAAGGAAATGTATTCCATTGTACAATTCTATCGTCAATGGAAACATTACATTCTGAGGAAAGATACAATCAGACACATTGATCACAAGCCTCTGTAATTCATAGAGACATAGGGGAATTTACAGACTGACCACCATCAAAATGGGTCCACCTACCTACAACAGTTCCATCTAAACATAAAGTATAAGACATGTATCTCCAATCATGTCACTGATTGCCTCAGTCGGCCTCCTGTGGCTGCACTCACCACTGTGCTCCATTCCTGTGGACATGAAACATCGGAATGGCCCTAATGTTACTAGCAAGATCCAGAATTCATCGCCACATATCATCTCTTGGAGGCACCACTGTCATTGATTTTCACATTTAGGATGGAATCTTATGCCACCTTGGAAATCTATGTGTTCCTACCAGCGAGCATGAAAATATGATTTGGGAAGCCCACTACAGTAGGGTGGTAGGACATTTTTTCATAGAGAAAACTGTGTTTGTTCTTCATAAACATTTTTATTTGCCAAAACTTCAATAGGACGTCAACAAGTATATTAGATCTTTCACTACCTATGTCATTGTCAAGCCATCCATCAAGAAGAAAGGATTATACACCCCTCTTCCTATTCCCGAGAATCCATGGGAATGCATCTCCATGGATTATATGTCTTATTTGTCATTCACCAAGCATGGAAATGACTGTGTGTTTGTGGTTGTTGATTGGTTTTCAAACATGGCCATCCTCACCACCTGTAAGAAGAATTTCATAATGGCAGAGAATGCCAAGCTATTATTCAAACGAGTTTGGGTTCACTTTGGGATCCCACAGACCATAATATCTAACTGAGACAATAGGTTCCTCAACACCTTTTGGTTGATTCTCTAGTCTCTGTTGGACACAAAGATCACAAAATCCAGTTCTTTCCACCCCTAAACTGATGTCCAAACCGAGGTCATCAATCGGAGGATTGTGCACATCTTGCGCTTGTACAATTATAAGCATCCCCATACATGGGATGGGAGTCTCCCATATGTCCAACATAGTTACAATAAGGCTTTCCATAGTTCCACTGGACATAGCCCATTTTAGGTGGGTCTGGGATTTCAACCCTTGGGACCCATTAATGTTGCACTTCCTCTTGCCACCGCACAGACAGACTCTTCCCCTGATAAGTTTGTGATCGACAAAGCCACTAGGTTCATTGAGAAGATTCAACACATCCACTAACAGGTCCAGGAGATCCTGTAGAAATCCAATGCTAAGTACAAGAAGTTCCATGATAAACACAGGGTACCACACCAGTTTCAGGTGGGCGAAAAAGTTTGGTTACATTTGAAGAAGGAGTGTCTCAGTAGGCCCCATCAAAAGCTTCGCCCACTTCATTATGGGCCTTACACTATCACCAAGGCAGTGGGTAGAAATTATTTTGAGCTCGACACTCCACCCTTCCTTGGTCTGCATCAAGTATTCAATGTGGACCTCCTTCGGCCATATTTTCCTCCATTATTGGACACCTCTAATATTTTCAAACAACTAACAACAACAAAAATCAACCCACCCTACATAGAACAAGCCTCCACTAATCAGATAGATGACACACAGGTCAAGGGCACTCGCCAACAGTGGATCCATCTTTATCGGGTTGTCAAGGCAAGGAAACTCCTACACTAAGGCAAGTGGCTCACTCAGAGACAAATCAAGCAGAAGTTTCCTCACCTTATGGGGGAACTCAATGCAATGGAGACCATTTGTTCCTAAGGGGGGAGGATTGATCCAGGTGGATATTGGTGGCCACCCACCTATTCCAACTGGCTCCTCATGTCTGTTTTTTATTCAACATGTCTTTTTGTACTTCTTTATAATTGTGAGTTATACACTTTTGAGGCTGTATGAAGCCACACACATTCTCCAGGTGGATATGGGTGGCCTCTCGCCTTATCCAACTGACTTATTTTGTATGTTTTCATGTCAACACATCTTGTTGTACTTTCAAGGATGTTTTGGGTCCCTAAACGTTGTTTTTTTGACTCACCACAGTAGGTCTATAAACAAAGTTAGATTCTAATAGCAGAATGTGTATTTCTCTAAAATACATTTCCAATGGGCTATCATGCGCCTAAAACGAAGGTCGTATGCAAAAGTAATGACCCTAGGAAGTTGAGGTACCAAACTACACCAGCTTGCCCATAGGGCCTACATGACTTTTGGCGTTTCACCTTCTAGGGTTAGGTTTTTGGATGTATAGGGTTTTGGAATTCATGAGTGATATGAAAATGGCCTCTGGAGCCTCATTTTATTCCATTATGCTCAGACGGATGCATTTAGTAGCCACATCGTTTCTCAGAGATAACTACCACCATTTGAGAAAGTTTTAGTTCTGCAGTTTTATAGTTTCACCTCATTCATTATTTAATAGAAGATACTCTTCACTGGATATTTGTGTTATTCTTCCTATATCTATGTTTACTATATTCATTTTGTTAATTAGTTCATTCTTCTCCTAAATCTGGATCATTGATGTACCAACTTACCCCATTGGGGCCCACATGACTTTTGGCGCTTCATCTCCTAAGGTTAGGATTTTTGATGTCTAGAGTTTTTTGATTACTTATTGATTATAAAAAGTCTCAGAGGCCTCATTATAATGGGATCAAAATAATGTGCATATCCAACACATCTCTTCTCAGATATTATCTACCACCATTTGAACAAGATTTTTTCATTTTGAATTTTACAGTTTCAACATATTTCTTTATTGAATAGAAGTTAAGTTTCACTATATCTCTATTATTTTTCTATGTATATCCATGTTAATGTTATAGATCTATTTTTCATTTTTTTATGCTCATAATTTAATATCAATGATATTAGAGAAATTTTCTCTTCATTTATTTCTATGTGCATGTCCCCAATGAGGTCAGGGTATAAGTAGTTGGGACTTGAACCAGTTGATCATTTGCAAGATCGGCCTCGCTAAACCCAATGACTGCCCATATGGGAATAAAAGAGAGACGATGGGGTAGGAGATCCCTTTAAATTGTTTCTCGAGGAATCCCTTGTTTGATAGAGGAAGGAAATGATGGATAAATTTGCATAAATCCTTTGGTGCCTCCCAACAGGAGACACATCTTCCTCGAGGGGAGGTCCCACCCCCTTCAAGGTACAAATAAATTTTTATATTCCTATATTTGAAATGCAAATAGATGCGGATTTTGTAGACAACTGGTTAAACCTTCTAGAATGGTATTTTTCTATCCATAACCTTTTCGATAGAGAAAACATTACATTTGCACTCCTTAAGGTCGTCCCCCATGTCAAATATCGGTGGGAGACTTTCTGTGAGAAAAAGGAAACAGAGGGATCTACATTATTTATAGTCGTACCTCCTTGGGGTTCTTTCAAGGATGTTATTAAGGAAAAATACTACCTTGTTGGAAGTTATGACGAATTATGTACAAGATGGACCACACTGCGACAGGAAAGGGACCAAATAGTTCCAGATTTCACGAATGTATTCCATACCTTACACACAAAGTTGGGTATCAAAGAATCTGAGTGACATATGGTGCTCAAGTGCCACAATGGTATGCATAGATACATCCAAACATTAATGGATTTTATGGACATATCTTCCTTGGGCATGGCCTATCGATATTCTTTCAAAATCTAGAATAATATTAAACAAAATACTCGATAGCTTGGGTTTGTGATCCCCTCACAACAAAAGTAGGGAAAAGATGGAATCAACCCATAGAAAAAAGGGCAGATAAAGGATGGACAACCTTAGGACAACCAGTCTAAATAAAAAAAATAATGACAATGGGAAGACAAAGAAAGACATCGGGAAGTGGTGTGAGTTCCATAAGAGACTCTGGCATAACACCGTTGAATGTCACTCAAACAAGTCATTGGTAGCCAAGGTGAAATCCTCCAAATCAAATGAGGGCTCCAACTCTGATTCAAAACCAAAAAAAGGGTGAAAAATCATTGGCGAAGAACCCAATGAAACTATTTATACCACCAAGGTCCAGTCCGATGAACTTGATGAACCAGAGGAAGATGAAAACATATTTCATTAACAAATGTGGGTGAATGGTACTCTGTTGCACTTCATCTTTGGTAGTGGTAGCCAGAAGAACCTCATCCCAGCATAGGTCATCAAGAGGTTGACTTTGCCGATAACACTACACCCACAACCGTACACCATCAGATGGCTCCACCAAGGGAGTGACCTTTGCATCAACCAACAGTGATGCCTTCCCTATGACATCAAGCCCTTAAAATATGAGGTCTTGTGTGATTTCACTCCCCTTGAAGTTTTTGATGTTCTTTTTGGCCAACCTTATTTATGGAAAATTCATGATATATATGAGTTTAGGCCTTGTAGTGTTATTATTACTTTTGACAGGAAATTTTACATGATACCCGAGGTAGTCCTACCTATGTCTATTTCCTTCATCTTTCTAAACAAGGCATGAAGGTCATCTCTCAGACTAGGAAGATTTTCTTCTTCATGATTTGTGCTCAGTGAGTGGAAGGTTGCAGCCAAATCCATGGCCTCTACGATAGGTCTCTCCATGGAGTAGAAGAATGTGGATAAGGTCGTGGAAGAACACAAAGACATCTTCTCCTCACCCATTGGGGTACCTCTACACTAGGTCAAGCACTCAATCGATCTGACCCCCCGTGCACCACTATTTGATGGTCCAATCTATCAACGCTCTCTATTAGAAAATGAGGAAATAAAGTGCCATATCCAATAGATGCTCGAAAAGGGGCACATCCGACCAATATCATCACCTTGTGGAAGCCCAATAGTGCTTGTGAAGAAGAAATATGGGACCTTGTGTCTCTGCATTGACTACCATTGTAATATCCCCAGGTAGAACCTCAGTTGTAATTATGAATTGTAAACATGTTTGATAGGCTTGTGAGTCGAGTTATAATAAGTTAGAAGGCTTATGTGTTTATTAGGCCGAAGAACTTAGATGATAATTCCATTAAGCCTGATTTTGTATATGTAAATACTCGCATCATTAATATAATTACATCGTTGCGTGTAGACTGACCACAAAGAAAGAGTTATGGGGGACTAAGATCCACTAGGTAGGGAAAGGGAAGGGGCTAAGAGTCTAGGAAAAGGGTCTAAGCTAGAGGGATTACCTCTAAGGGAATTATATTATATTATTATTTTCTAGAGGCTAAGGTTTGGACATAACCTATGTTGTCCTAGGTTTCTATGGGAGGGGAACGAATGTTAAGTGGAGCTCATGCAACTTCAGGAAGACATGTGTCAACCTGGGCACATGCAGTTTTAGGTGGGAAAGTCAGTTCGCTGGGATTCTCGGGGGAAAAGGTGAGTGGATTCCTGACTAGGGGGGGGGACGCACTTAGATAGAGAGAGCCTTCACACAACCATCCTTTTCCTGGAGGGTTTATCTCTGCAACCTGGGGGAATCCTGCACAAGGTTTTATGAAGCTAATTGTTTTTTCCTATGAGGCACAAAACGATTTCATTGTGCCTGAGTCGAGTCACACCTTAGAAATTTGTTTTTTCTACCCGCGTCTTCTCTGGACTGGTGTGGCTTGATGTCATTACAATATCCCATACCCGATTTTTCTATTGTTTTTACCCTCTAGACTTAGGATCTGGATAGAATAAGCAGGTTGCCAGGCTTGTGAGAAACTCTCTCTAGGTTAGACAGTGTGCTGAGGAAATGAGCTCTCATGGAGGAAGTCTAGTAGCAGTTACAGATCTTTGAGAATTCCTAATCCATCCTGTTGTTGAAGCCCAGAAAAGGGAGGTGTAGTAGCTGATGGATTGTGTGACAGTGAAAGTGTACATTCCTGGGGTGGAATAGGCATGTGGGGAATGAGAGTTTGTGAGCTATGGGCGTAAGTCTCTCCTTGGAGGAATTCCTTCCCGTTGAACCGTGTGACTTCCTTGTCAACCTTACCTAGCCTAGGAATCACTTTCCTAGCGGAGTTTAGCCCCAGTTCGGGGGTGACCCCTGCTGAGAGTGATGAACAACATGGTCTATGGATGGGAGGTTCATGGGAGGTCTGTACGCAGTTGGTGGCCTTCTATTAAAAGATAAGTGCCACTTATACATTCATTTACATGTTGTGTAATTGTACATGTGATATAATTGATGAGTAATTCCTGGATATATTGTATATGTTGTATGTGTAGGCTTACTGTTATCTCTGCATTAATCTGTGTATTGTTAGAATATGTGGTCTGTATATGTTTACATATAGGTAGATGATAATTGTCATTTCTATGTTTATATGGATGTGTATGATGTTTCCACAAGTATCTCTATGTGGCATAGACCAGTAGATTAAGGTTGGGGTTGTCACAAAATGGTATCCGAGCATGAAAGTTTCTTTTGGTGGCATGGCCCGACCTGTTGGTCTATGGTCGGGGATGTAGCAAAGATACATTTTATTAGATAGAATTCTCTGACAAAAGTTGATATATGAGGATGTTACAAAATGGTATCAGAGCTCGATTTCAACACTGAGCCTGGATGGGGCATGAAAGTGGAAGTTGAAGAAAAATTTTCAGAAAGTAATTGTTGTCAAAATGGACAAAATTGAAGTTCAAATCCCAGTTTTCGATATTGAGCCTGAATTGGGTTGTATAAGTGGTTATGGAATCAAAAGATCAAAGACAATTGTTGTCAAGTGAGATAAAATTTGAATTTTGGAGCAACCCAAAGTGCCAAGAGCACACCTTGGCAGTTTTTGGAAGCTCAAGAGGTATAATGGTTCAAGAAAGACAACAGAGAAAAGAGACTGTAGTAACTATGGGTTTGGAACCACAAGGTTTGAATTTGAGTTGTAAGATCTGCGCATGGGAAAGGCCAATGTTTTCCAACCATCATATCTGGAAAAATGTGCATGAGAGTTAACCTCCAATTCCTTCGGACTTTGTGACTTCGGTGAAGTTTATGTGTTATATAGAAAAAAGGGGCCGAATACTGAAGTTTTGAAGTCTCAGAGTGGATCTACACCATAGATCCATGGAAAAGTACATGACCATTAAATTGGTCGAAAATAGATCAAAGCCGCTAGATCGGGCCAAGAGAAAGAGGTAAGGCACCACGGTGAAGAGAAAATATCATTTGTTAGATTTGAGCATAAGTGATGGTGACACATAGATCTCACATCCATTCAGAATTCAATAATTTTCCATTTGCGAGAAACAAGGTATGCTAAGGTGCAAACTCCTAAAGTCCCGAAGTCGAGAGTCCATCCAGACCGTTCGTCAAAAGAGACATGTTTCGATAGATCAAGGTATTCGATAGTTCAACACTTTGGGAGAAATGGAGTCTACTGGAGTGAAAAATCCCGAAGTCCCGAAGTCCGAAGTTAATCTAGACCGTTCATCAAAAGAGACATTGGTCGACAGGTTGGCTTGTTTAGGAATTTGGCATTCGAGAGTATCAAGGTGTGATAGAGTGAATAATATCTAAGTCTCGAAGTTTGGAGTCAATATAGACCATTTTTCAAAAGAAACACGTGTCGATAGATCAAGGTATTCGACAGTTTGACACTTCGGGAGAAACGAGATGTGAATAGAGTGAAAACACCTGAAGTTTCGAAGTCTAGAGTTAATCCGGACCATTCGTCGAAATAAATGCATGTCAGAAGATAAACTTATTCGGATTTCTACGTTTGGAAGAATTGGAGTGTGCTAATGTGAAAATATTCCGAAGTCAAAGAGTTCCAAAGTTCCGAAGTTCCAAAGTCCCGGAACTCCCGAAGTCCTGAAGTGATGTGACTTGCTGACATCACCTGAGATGACATGGACACACAAGATGTGTCCCATGTGTCGGTGATTTATGTACCCTTAAAAGATTTATTATGTCAATTAGAATGTGACATGTGTCACCCACCTTATTGGGCCACATGTCCACTTCTATTATTCCTCCATGTGGCACTTCCCTCGAGTATGCCCGTTGGGGCCCCTGATGGATTGGACAAAGAAGATGAACTTGGTCAAGGATTGTTAAAGTTTGAAGACTCCCGAAGCTCCAAAGAGTGGATTAAATCATCACCATTGATCGAGGAGGGACACATGGTGGTAGATATCATATTATGGAGACTTGGTACTTCAGAGGATTCAAGGAATATATAGTTAAGGTTAGGGACTCCCAAAGGTCGAAGTCCATATTGACTGTTGATCAAGAGAGGGTACGTGGAAATAGATGCAGCAGTCTAGAGACTTGGTACTCCAAAAGGTTTGAGAGTGTGGACAGTCCAAAACTCCCAAAGCCCAGAGTCCCGAAGTTGATCATTGTCATTGGTTAGCGAGAAGGCGTAGTCCGTTGATTTATTTTTTTTGATTCATCAGTCTGGCATTCTGGTGGACCTATAGAGTAGTGCTTCGAATTTTTTTGGAGATGGAGTTCCATAATAGATCTTAGTCATTAGATGTTGGGAATCCATGGATCATTGATCCACCATTCTTCCTGAGTTCTCCAAATATGACGCTCCAGATAATTAGAGGTTTGGGTTGCGATAACCCCCGAAGCCCGAAGTTCCAGAGCCCCAAGGTCCTGAAGCTCCAAATAAGAACCTATCAAACTAGTGCTTGGTCACAGCCTATGGTCACATGAGATTGGGGGCAAAAGAAAGAGGGATAGTGCCCATAAATTGTTTTTAAGAATAGATAAGGGATTAGAGATAGAGCTTGTGGGGTCCATGATTGAACAAACCTGCATTGAAAGAAGTAAAGAAGGTATGTAAACTTGAAGAGGGGATCCAACAAGGATCCAATAGCCAATTCGACTCTTTGAAATAAAAACAGTTATACAAAGATAGCCTTCCATATGTAAATGTGTTGAACTTGCACATAATAGATCTAGCTAGAAAATACTACACACATTTGCAGAGAGAAATTGAGAAAGAAGAATAAGTAGAGAAAGAATGGAAGAATTCTCATTAACCGTTATGAATAATGAATAATTTACACATGATATACTTTGTATAACTCAATGAGTGCACACTGGAGGAGAACCAATGCACCATAGTGGTGGTCTAGAGTGTTCTGGAAACACACCAGCAGTTATGGGAGTGAACTACCACCTAGTCTAGTCTCTCAGGCAATTACGGTAGTGAACTACCACCTAGCTGAGTTTAACTAGTCAACTAGTCTTTAGTTAACTAATTGAACATAGATCAGTGAGGAGTTAACTCAGGGAATCAAGGGTAATGCACCAGTCTAGTGATGATCCCAAGGAAAGTGCGCATTAGCTGGCGATGATCCCAATGTTGCATGGTGACAAAACCAATGCAACATCTAAACTCAACTCAACTAGTCAAACTAAAGTGTCAACTGAAAGAGAATATTCTCCAGGTGGAATATTCTCCCCTAAAATATAGGAGACTGGATAATGACTAATTATGACTAATAAAGAATAAAAAACCTTAGGAAAAAGAAATCTTAGGTGTGTGTGAAGTAACTCCAACACACCCCCTGAACATCACTATGCTGAAGATAAATAATGGGTCCCAGCAATGAGGCCACGTTAGGTACCAAAATACAAAATATACATTGAAATAAAGTTAGGAAAGAGGGAAAACATCATGGGAACCCCCCCCCAAAAGGTACAATGTATGTAAAAAGAAGAACTACAGTTTCTAGGAAAATGTGTCATTTACTCCAAGATGACCTCGCAGAGAATGGAACTTCTTCTCAGTGAAGGTCTTGGTGAAGATGTATGTCGTCTGTTTTGCTGAAGGACAAAAATGTAAGTCGATGATCCCCTCATGTACTAAGTCCTAGATGTAGTGTATGTGGATCTCGATGTGCTTCATCCGCTGCCTCTTAATCGGATCTCTGCATAACTTCAGAGTGCTCTAGTTGTCACACCAGATTACGATCGATCGATGAAACTGGATGCCCAAATCAGTGAGAAAATTTTGTAGCCACATAGCTTGGATGGGTATGTTAACTACCCCTTTGTACTCTACCTTGGCTGAATATAGAGCAATGGCATCTTGCTTATTTATCGACCAACAGATAGGCCCATAACCAAGACTTAGTGAGTAACCAGATGTGGACTTGTGATCAGTGTTATCGCCAGCCTAGTCAGAATCAGTAAACCCGATGAGATCTAATGTAGATTCTACTACATAATGAATCCCAAAGGTGATGGTTCCCTACACGTATTGAAAAATACGCTTTGCAACCTTCCAATGTAGCTCATGCAACTCCTACATGAACCTAGAAACTACACCAACTGCATATGAGATTTCTGGTCTAGAGTGTGTGAGATACAACAAGCTCCCCAAATGCTATATGTATAGTGTGCTATCAATCAATGGAGTCTCCTAGCCATCCTCAAGTTTGACTCCTGATAGGAAAGGAGTGGGAGCAGACTTGGAATCTGTCATGTGAAATATCTCAAGGAAATCTTGTGCATACTTGGCCTGATATAGTTTGATGCCTGATGCATCCCGACTGATCTCGAGTCCAAGGAAGAAGTGTATCAGACCCATGTCCTTCATTAAAAACCTATCATGTAGAATCCTCTTGACTGCAGCAATCACTGAAGTCGAGAAACCGGTAGTCAACAAATCATCAACGTACCGAACTAAGATTAGAACTGAATCTACCATCCTGAGCATGTAGACATTTGGGTCTGATTTACAATGTACAAATTTCTATGACAACAACTAGGAATACATCTTGGCATACCATGCCCTCAGAGCCTAGTTGAGGCCATAAAGGGACTTTTTGAGTTGACAGAACAAAGATGAGTCCTGCATAAATCCCTGGGGCTACTCCATGTAGATCTCCTCAAAGAGATCAATGTGAAGAAATACATTCTTCATGTTCATATGATGGAAATCCCATCCCTTGGCTGCTGCAATGTAAAGTGCCAATCGTATGATATCCATATTCACTACTAGAGTGAAGGTATCATCATAGTCAATACCATGAACCTGCTGAAAGCCTTTGGTGACAAGCCTAGCTTTGTATCTGTTGATCTGTCCATTCGATGCGCTGTTGGTCCTGTAGACCCATCTGCATATGACAAGTTTCCTCCCAGAATGAAGGGGAACCAAATGCAAAATATGGTTCTCGAGGAGGGATTTGTACTCATCCTGCATGGCAGATTCCCAAAAGGGATTTCCAGCAGCCTGGCCATAAGACTGTGGATATGAAGATTGAATGAAGAAAATATTCTTGAAGGGAAATGGTTCAGTGGTGATGAGTGGAACATGAGGCTCATAGACATTAGATCGAGTTCTCCTAGTATCGGCTGGATCACCAACGAGATCCCCTGCATCATGAAGAGTAGTCTGTGACCACTTGGGCATCTTCTCTGGCTCTGCAACTGCATCTGGATGCTCTGAATCTCCATTTGGCTGTACTGACTCTGAATCTGAATCATATAATTCCTCTGAATTAGAACTCTCATCTAAATAAGAGTCAACATGTGCATGCTCATCATCTTGGACAGGTGGAAGACTGAAGGTGTTTGCATGCAGCTACTGAGGTGCATGCGAGACACTTTCCTCGAATTGGACACTTTTCTCAATGATGATCTGGTTTGAGGAAAGGTCAATAAGTCTATATCCCTTCACACCTTCATGGTAGCCAAAAACAATTCACTCAGTGCTTTGTGGATCAAATTCCTTCCTCTTTTCAGAGGGAATCTGTCCCCATACACGTGAACCAAAAATGCGAAAGTGGGTCACTTCCGGTTTGAGGCCGCTCCAAGCCTCATAGGGGGTCTTATCCTTGACAGATATATGGGGAGATATGTTTTGTAGGTATGTTGCACAATTAAGTGCTTCAGCCCATAGTCTCTATGGTAGTGAATTTGCATGCAGCATGCAATATGCCATCTCCTTTAGAGATCTATTTTTTCGCTCAACAACTCCATTTTGCTGTGGAGTATAGGGAACTGTGTGTTGCAAATGAAACCCTACCTCATGGAAAATATTATGGATCTCATGATTTACCTACTCTCCCCCATTATTAGTTCGAAGTACTTTGATCTTCTTTCTGGACTATGTCTCAACCAGGGCTTTGAAATCTTTGAGGTGTTGAAAGACCTTAGCTTTTTTCCTGAGAAAGTAGATCCATGTAAAACATGAAAAATCATTAAGAAAAATGAGAAAAAAACTCACTTTGTTGATGGATGGATGTAGAAAAGGACCCATAAAGTCACTGTGGATCAGATATAAAGGTTCAAAAGCTCTCTGATACTTTCCTTTGTCGAATTTATCTTAAGGGTGCTTTCCAAGAACACATCCCTCACACACTCCCTTGGAGAAATGGATGTCTAGTAGACCATAAACCAATATTTTCTTGCTAAGTTGTTACATGTATCTAAAATTCAAATGTCCAAACCTTTCATGCCATATCCTACTACTTTCATCAGCACGAGTAAGCAGTAAAGTAGAATCAGGTTCAATGAATTCACAAAACATATACAATCTAGACTAATGCTTTACCTCACCGATAGGAACCCTAGAGTTGGTTTGCATGTCGTAGATGTCCACGAAATTTGGTGTGAGTATGAATTTATTTCCAGTGCCAGAACTTTCCATCTGATACACAAGGAGAAGGTTGACATAAAGTTTGGGAATGTGCAACACATTCTTGAAGCTTTCGTTGGTGAGTTCAATCCTTCCTTTTTCGGTGACTTCGACATAAGAGTTTTACCCCATTAGAATAGGAGGAACTTTGCATTCATACAAAGAAGAATATACTACTTTTGAGGTAGCCATGTGATGTGATGCTCCTGAATCTATGATCCAAGCATCGAGAGAGGAATTGATGGCAATCAAGGCATGGCTAGAATTTTCTTTCTTGGAATTCAAATCTTCTGGCTTCTTCTTCTTGGCACCCTCGGGGATGCAATCTCCAAGGTTGTTTTGTTGAATTATTTGAGACATCAGATCTATTTTATTTTTCATTCTTGCAAATTCTGGATGGAATCCTTTGTGACAGTACGTGCATTTCTCCCCTTTTCTTCCCTTTTCCCCATTGGATCTGGAGGCATCGGTGAAGGGTTTTGTGTACTCTTCCTTCTTCATATGTGCATGAGATTTATGTTTATATTTATCTTTGGATTTCTGATATTTTTGGCTTCCATAATGCACAGTGAGTGCATGCTCCATTGGGCCTTTTATTGTGCCCATGTTGATGAGCTTGGTTTTCTCTTGTGTCAGTGCTTCGATAAAGTCCTCAAGAGAAGGCATCTTCTAGGTGGCGCTAGAGGAGAATCAGACATAATGGAATGTGGATACGAATATAGAGAACTAAGGACCAATCTTGGAGAGAATGGTAAGAACCATTTGTTTCTCCTCCTTCGATTTATCAACCCCGCAAGATTTGATTTGCGACAATAAATACTTGAATTTTGTAAAGAAATATTGGATATTTTTGAATCTTTTTGGATCCAATGTGAGAAGATCCAACTCCATCATGTGTCCCCTCATCTCATCCTATTTTCCAAAAATACCTACTAAGGTGGTCCAAGCTTCATTGAGAGTCTTACAATAAGATATGTGAAAAAGGAGATCGGGAGAAATAAAACTACAAATTGTTCTGAGTGCCTCGTCCATGAAATTCATGTACTTGGATTTTTCTATGGATGATGTCGGTTCTGTATTTTATTCAAGTTTAACCTGTACAACCCTTTGGTTTGGATATGTATGTCTATTTTCTCCTTCCATGAAAAATAGTTGTAAGGTGTAAGAATGAATTATTTTTTGAAATCCATCTTTCCGTTGTCTTCAATCTTTTGTACCTGCAAAATATTTTGGTGTAGCTTTTTCTTAGCAGTTTGTCAGCTCTGATACCATGTAAATGTATTGAAATTGCACAGAATAGATCTAGATATAAAATACTACACACAATTGCATAGATAAATTGAGAAAGAAGAAGAAGGAGAGAAAGAATGGAAGAATTCTCATTAACCGTTATGAATAATGAATAATTTACACATGATATACTCTGTATAAATCAATGATTTCATATTGGAGGAGAACCAATGTGCCATAGTGGTGGTCTAGAGTGATCTGGATGCACACCAACAATTATGGGAGTGAACTTCCACCTATTCTAGTCTCTCGGGCAGTTACGAGAGTGAACTGCCACCTAGCTGAGTTTAACTAGTCAACTAGTTTTTAGTTAATTGACTGAAAAAAGAGTAACTTGAGGAGTTAAATCAAGGAATCAAGGGTAATGCACCATTCTGGTGATGATACCAAGGAAAGTGTGCATTATCTGGTGATGATCCCAATGTTTCATGGTGAAAAAACCGATGCAACATCTAAAGTCAACTCAACTAGTCAAACTGAAGTGTCAATTGAAAGAGAATATTCTCCAGGTGGAATATTCTCCTCTAAAATATAGGAGACTGGATAATGACTAATAAACAACGAAAAATCTTAGGAAAAATAAATCCTAGGTGTGTTTGAAGTAACTCCAACACTATAAATAACCATTGTGCAAAAAATTATACCTTTCTACTCAGGATTCTAAATTGAGCAAGGAGGCAATCATTGGAAATGTCTTGGAAAGAGGATTCCAGGTATTCAACCATCTGTGATACACAATAATGCATGAACCATAAGTTCATATGGAGATGCAAAGAATGGGAATAAGGAAGGAAGGTTTTATGGAATATGAAAGAATTTTGAGATAAGATGTGACATCTCCAAGGATCAATATCGCAATTGGAGATTGCACCTACATTATTTCTATCAGAATACATAGTGGAAGCATGGCATCAAGGTCATCAAATATGGAATGAAAGAAGTTGAATATGAATTTTAGAAGGCTAAATCAAATTTCTTCAAGAAGGAAGTTGGTGTTAGCTAACCAAGGTTACTCGGAGAAAATGATTGGAATTATAATTCATTCATGCAAGAGCTGGATCAGAGGAATCCAAATAATAACGAAATGATGAAAATTAATATCAACATAATATGTGGTTGCAAGTATGCAAGGTACACAAGGAAGGAATCCTGGATGGATTCAATTCTATGAAAATCCTAAGATAATGGAAGAAGAATTCTAGATATCAAGTCAAGAATAATTTAAAAGTGAAATGATTTCTAAAGAGAAAACAAAAAGTAACTAGGAAGAAGAAAATGGTTCTATGCACGGGTTTCAATACAGAGGAGATGGTGCCTGATAAGAATCCATCTTAAGTGACATAGAGACATGAATGGAAACCAAAAGGTTGTAGGTATCACTTGAGGCTATGATGGTAAGGTAAAATAACTAATTTTAGTTAAATCCATGCAAATAGCAAAGGAGTCATATGCACATCCTTACAATATGCTAGAGATTGGCTAGGAAATTCAAGTTTGAGGCTAGTTGGAAAAGAGAAGGGAAGAGTACAATAAAACCTCAAGTACTAAAGTATTCAGTCATGAAAGGGATGAAGAAGTTCAGTTCCAAAGAGTAACTGGATATTGAAGATCCAAATTCTATAAGACAACATGTTTGGAATTATAATTCATCCAAATATGAGTTAGGATAGTAGGATCTAGGGAATAAATGAAAGTTAAAGGTTAATATTAGTTGGGTATTGGTTGTAAATGCAAAGGACTCCAAAAATGATTTAGCTGGAAATGAAAAGGGAAGCCAAACGTGATTGGATAGAAAGTGCTCAAGACATAAATAATCATGTATAGTGACTACAATGAGAGCACAAGAAGATTCAGGAATCCAGGAAGAATTAAAGACTTCTGGGATAAACAAGGAAATGTTTTATACGGAGAAAGAAATTGCTGCAATTTCTGTGGCAGCAAGAATGTTATGGCTTGTTGGGACAACTAAAATAAAATGTTTGCATGTTTGCAAATTGTTGTTGATGATGTTGTTGAATATGGAAGGAAGCAACAAAAAGCTAAAGTGTTGGTTATAAGTCTGATAAAAGAAGCATGAAATCTTCTACTATCATTAGATAATCAGGTAACATCAAATTTTTTTAATGGAAGCTATGCAGGTAAGTATTCTCTTTTGAAATTATGTTACATAATTGCCAAAGGGAAATTCAGGTAAGAATTTTCCCCAAATTAATTTTATGATACACATGATAATATTATTTGAATGTATTAACATGAATAAGATACCACTAGATGTGGTAAAGCCTAGAGGCCTATCATAGTTATCAAATCTTTTTAACTTTTGAATGCACACACTGACATAGTAGAATGTCATGTTAATTTGGTTATGAGGTAATAGCCAAAGAAATAAAAGATAAGAACTTGTTATAGGAATGAATGCGAGTAAAGCTAGTCATGTATGAGACTAGGACATGGTTGGATATGGAAAATTATGGATATGGGAAGGTTATGAACCACACAGGTACTAAAATATTCCTACCTTCAAATAAAACTTGGACTGCAACATTTTTTCTAACACTAATGAACACCACATAATTATATTCTTTGCGTATTGTTCGGGTCGAAAAGAAAGGCATCCAATTAATTGAGAAAACAATAGGAAGTGTGTGGGGAATGTGTCGAGACATTGGATAGAATTCCAACTTATGGATGGTGAGATACATGACTAAGATAAAGATAATTATGTAATTCAATGCAAGATGCATTGAGAATTGCACTCATGCATACTAAGTGATATAATTGTATACTTGAATGCATTTCTTGAATGTGTTTTGTAAGTACATGCATATATATTATTGCATGAAAATAATTGTTACTAACAACTGTAATGTTGTTAAATCATGAAGTTAAGGACATTTCAGGAGTTGTTAGATATTTCAATAGAAAAGTTGCAAGTCAAGTAGTCACGTAAGCACTGACTACAGAAAAATTTTCTGTTAAAAAAAAAATTAAAAAAAAAGTAATGAACTTAAAAATATTAATTATGAACATGTATATGCATATAATGAGTAGTCATTCTATTTTATTAAATTGTTTGGTAATTATGGTTGAATTTCTAGGTGTAGGAAATTCTAATATCATTGTATATGGTTTTGTACATATTACAATTGAATTATGATGTACAGGAAATACTAACAATTGTTGGTTGTATGCAAGAGGAAGCATTGCAAGAAAAATGGTATGCAGTTTGGTTCTTGTGGAAAACCACAAGGAAGGATGCACTCTTAATATGGAAACAAACAAGAATAATTATGAAATAGAATCTCATGTTTTGGGGAAAAGTTTAATTCCCTTTTGAACTAAGTTTGAGTTTCTAAATGAATTATTTTATGTTCTCTCATGATAACTGCATGCGGGTGATGCAGATGAGATGATATTGATTAAAGTTGGAATGATGACTACAAAGAGTATCTCGAGGAAGATATTGATTGGAGACAATGGATCTTACCTTATGGATCCCCGGTGGATCTGGGTGTGTGTACACTTCTCCTTGGGTTTCCTTGGAGAAGGTTGGATCCCTGGAGGGAGAAGTGTGGGGATAGGTTCCCCGGTATGAGGCCTGGAGGGTACCTAGAGACCTCTGAGGGCAGTTCGAACTCCTAAATCCATGATGCTCTGAGACTTCCTGTTTGACCTGTGCTGGAGCCGTGGAAGGAAGGTGCATACTAGCTTGGGTTGTACAAGCATGTGGGGAATGAGAAATCATTGGTTGGAGTGTTGTTGAGGTTTGGTACCTTTTCCTAGACCATGTTGATATGGATTGTGGACCATGGATATATTGGGAATCTATTTCCCTGATGGATTCATATCGTTTCTCATGGGTGGATGGTCTTCTCAATCAAAAGTTAAGTATCAATTCTTTATCCATTGTATGTTGTGTATTTTATATACAGGTTATAATGTTATTAGAATTGCCTGTATATATATTGCATGTATGTACTAATGTTTCTTCCGAATGAATAGGTGTATGAGAAAAGTGTTTATGTTTGTGGAGTCATAGCCCCTGCTGAGAGTTTATCAACAGTGAGATCTAAAGATGGGTGGAACGTCGTGGATATACAAAAAATCAGTGATTTCAATGAGGTTTAATTGAAGCATGTAATAAGGAACAATAAGTTGAATTCTTTCTTGAAGCATCTCTATGGAATGAAACAATTGAATTTCAGTTGCATTATAAACACCAAAATTGGTGCTTGAAAGTAGAGCACCACGTGGATAATAGGATTTCAATACCTAAATCTTGGATATTTTTGAAGAATTTTTGAATTGTATATGTATAAACAAGTTGCATTGAGGACAACACAAAAATAATGGGAGGGGATTGTAATATCACTCGGTAGAACCCTAGTTGTAATTATGAATTGTAAACATGTGTGATAGGCTAGTGATCCGAGTTATAATAAGCTAGAAGGCTTATGTGTTTATTAGGCCGGAGAGCCTAGATGCTAAGGCCATTAAGCTTGGTTTTTTATATGTAAATACTCACATCATTAACATAATTACATCATTGTTTGTAGACCGACCACGAAGAAAGAGTTATGTGGGACTAAGATCCACTAGGTGGGGAAAGGGAAGGGGCTCGGAGTCTAGGAAAAGGGGATAAGATAGAGGGCTTACCTCTAAGGGAATTATATAATATTATTATTTCCTAGAGGCTAAGGTTCGGACATAATCTATGTTGTCCTAGGTTCCTATGGGAGGGGAATGAATGTTAAGTGGAGCTCATGTAGCTTTAGGAAGACATGTTTCAACCTGGGTGCATGCAGTTTTAGGTGGGAAAGCCAGTTCGTTGGGATTATCGAGGGAAAAGGTGGGGGGATTCTCGACTGGGGGGGCACACACTTAAAGAGAGAGAGCCTTTACACAACCATCCTTTTCTTGGAGGGTTTATCTCTGCAACCTGGGGGAAACCTGCACATGGTGTTATGAAGCTAACTATTTTTACCTGTGAAGCACATCACAATTGTGTAGTGCCTAAGCTAGGTCTCACCTTAGCCATTTGTTGTTTCTACCCACATCTTCGCTAGACTAGTGTGGCCTGATGTCATTACCAGAGCCCATACCCAATTTTACTATTGTGGTTACCCTTTGGACTTAGGAGTTGGATGGGAGAAGCAGGTTGTTAGGCCTGTGGGAAACTCTCTCAAGTTGAGAGAGTGTGCTTAGGAAGTGAGATCTCCTGGAGGAAGCCCAATAGAAGCTATAGATCTCTGAGAATTCTTGAGCCAGCCTGTTGTGGAAGCCTTGAAAAGGGAGGTGTAATAGCCAATGGACTGTGTGACAGTAAAGGTGTAGACTCTTGGGGTGGAATAAGCATGTGGGGAATGAGAGTCTGTGAGTTGTGGGCATAAGTGGCTCCTTGGAGGAATTCCTTTCTGTTGAACTATGTGAATTCCCTGTCGACCTTGCCTAGCTTATGAATCCCATGCCCAATGGAGTTTAGTCCCATCTCAGAGGTGACCCCTGCTGAGAGTGATGAGAAACATGGTCTATGGATGGGAGGTTTGTGGGAGGTCTTCACGAGGTTGGTGGTATTTTATTAAAAGATAAGTGCCACTTCTACGTTCATTTACATGCTGTGTAGTTATACTTGTGATATAATTGATGAGTAATGTCTGGATATACTGTATATGTTGTATGTGTAGGCTTATTGTTATCTCCACATTACTCTGTGTATTATTAGAATATGTCGTATGTATATGTTTATATATAGGTAGATGATAATTGTCATTTCTATGTTTATATGGATGTGTATGATGTTTTCGCAAGTATCTTTATGTGGCATAATCCAATAGATTAAGGATGGGGCTATCACAGAATGGTATCTGAGCATGAAAGTTTCTTTTGGTGACATGGCCTGACATGTTGGTCTATGGTCATGGATGTAGCAAAGATACAACTAATTAGATAGTGTTCTCTAACATAGGTATATGGACAGGGATGTTACAACCAGGCCCTAAATATAATCATAGTCATGAACTGGTACCCAATTCCCTGAATTGAAGTTCTCCTTGACCAGCTCAAGGGGGCCAAATACTTTAGTAATATTGATTTGAAGTACAAATACCACCAAGTACCAATAGAGAAGACCGGTGTATTGAAGACTTCCTTCAAGTCCAAAGAAGGTATTTTTGAATGGTTGGTCATGCCCTTTGGCTTGAAAAACACACCAAAAACTTTCATGAGGATGATGGATGATATTTTTTGGCCTTTCACCATTTTTTTTGTGGTGGTGTATTTGGATGACATCCTCATATTCAACAAGAGTTGGGTGGAACACAACATTATAATCAACAAGTTTTGCACACTCTGCGACAACACAAGCTATAGGTAAATTTGGAAAAATTCTCTTTCCACATGAATAAGGTCCAATACCTAGGATACATTCTTGATAAGCATGGGGTGCATGTTGATCCATCCAATATCCAGGTCATCCATGACTGGCTCGCCACGACCACACTCACCGAGCTTCAAATCTTCTTAGGCCTTGCCAATTTCTATCGGAGATTCATGTTTGGATTTTCCCACATTTCATAGGCCCATAGATGAGTGATGAGGGGTGGTGGCAAGGTAAAATTTTTGTGGGATCAGTCACAACAAAAAGAATTGGATGATTTGAAGTAGTGCTTGTGCTCAACCTTGGTGCTCTCATTACCCGACCTAAAACAACATTTTGAGATTGAGACAGATGCTTCAGACTATGTTCTGGGCATAGTTCTCACTCAACATGGACATCCCGCGGTCTATCATAGTAAGACACTATCATATACTATCTGTAAATACCCCAGTTATGACAAACAAGTGTACTCCATTTTGCAAGCCTACTGCCAGTAGAGGCATTACATTCTTGGGAAGGAGACAATCATCCATACTGATCATAA
The DNA here is from genome assembly GCA_009831015.1 of Picea engelmannii. Classification (NCBI taxonomy): domain Eukaryota; kingdom Viridiplantae; phylum Streptophyta; class Pinopsida; order Pinales; family Pinaceae; genus Picea; species Picea engelmannii. The sequence goes on from ML811759.1 coordinate 67,108, forward strand.
GCCTTTTTAGTTCATGCAAACACAAGGAAAATTCTAGAATGACCACCATCAGAAGTGGTCCACATCAATGATGATTTTAGGGGAGAAATTTTGCTCATGGATGAAATTAAAGGGCCTCCAAATTTTTGTTGGGTGAATTTTTTTGTATTGGAGTGATTTTTTATAACTTATATCATTCACCCCTAATTTATTTTAACATAAAAATCATATAGAGGGTTAGCCCATGTTTTTAAAAGGGAGAGAGAAAAAAAATTATATTTAGCCCCTGAAATTTGGATCTGGAATATTCCATTCACCCAATTTTTAGAGATACGAGAATTTCTGGTAGCATCTTTGCCCTCTGATTTGGTAAAATATGGGTTTATGATTTAATTTGTTCCAATTTTGTGGTAAAATCAAGGTTTATGGTTTAATTCATCCCAATATTGTGGTATATTGTGGTATGGGCACTGGGAAGTTACAATCTTCCCTTTGCCCAATTTCCAACGAACAAGTGGATTTTTGAGAGCAATTTGGCCCTCCCATCTGGTATAAACCGTATGGGATCTACCCACTTGTGCATTGGGTTCAAGTTAGAGCGTTATGATGCATCCTTTGTATTGTATAGCCATAGGTTTGTCTAGTTCATGAGCATTGCAGAGGTTCTTGAGCGGGTTAACACAATTCAGCTTGAAATTTTACATATTGCACTTGCATAATCGATTACTTCCCAATGCAACAAGGCACACAACTCTGGCGATGAACACTTACCAGGGATTTTGTTCATATCGATAGGTATTTACCTTCATCTCAGTGTGTTTCTTCTTGTCATAGGTAGTTTCACGGGCATTAATTTAGTGGTAAATAATGTTATCTCTGTAGTGAAGAGAGGGTAAGAAAATATGAAGAAAATGTGCCACTATACAATATAATCCTTATTGTATTTATTTCCATTAGGTTGTTCAATCTTAACGAAAGAATATGACCGTTGTAATTTCTTATTATATGTCTTCTATTTTAATATTTTCGAGTTAATAAGCGGTATATTGTGTCATGATGATTGAAAGAAAAATAAACAATGAAAAGAGATGGCCATTGTACGAGCATCTCTCTATTTGGTGGTTATTCATATAGTTTATATCAAATATCATTTGGTGGTTATTCATATATTTTTATCAAATACCATTATTTCATAGATGTGGATGTCCCCCGACTATTATGGATTATGAAAATTTATATCTGATTGATGGGCTTCATATTTATACCAAATTACCAGAGTATGATGTCCTTAGCATCTGACGTATCTAGACTGTTAATGTCGTCCTCAATAAAAACTAGACCATTCAAACTCACTATAATTCTATTGCCTCTGAAAGCAACAAAATTCTCTTATATCTCCTCCATATGATGCGAACGAACCACAAGACTTGTCTTAGTAATGAGCATGTTCGGTTTACTTTTGGTGATTGGAGATGGAATTGAAACAAGAAGAAATGATTCAGTGCAGGTCCAAAATAAGGGCACTCTTGCTTGATATGTTTTCCATTGTTAGTTCTTGATTTTTTATCCACAAAATTTCTTGCTGAATGGATTGAAGATCATTGATTGAGCAAAGAGGTGCACTCTACAACCCACTATGGGGGAGATTGTAATATTGAAAAAAACATATATATTTACTTCCATCCATATGAATCCAAACCATTTATACACAAATATTCAAACTTTCTCATTTATATAGCAAGTAAGAGTGCATACAACCAAAATAGCACCAAGCGCAATCCATCTATCAACCAAAATACATCAACAACAAGGCTCTCAATGGTCTGTCACATTTACTGCAACACACTAGCTTATAAACTTGATATTATGACTCAAAACGTGGCTTTGATACACATAAGAAGTATAATTCAAGACATCAACACAAAAGGAAGAGATAACATATGAAGAACAGACTGTAAACCTCAAAAAATCTTATGTAGAAAAACACCCTATGTAAGCTATAAGTGTACAATATCTAAGTGTTAAGAAACCATTTTTGGTTATTTGTGGTTACCCAATGAAAAAAATGATTATAAACAAATAATCAAATAACAATGAATGATAGTAGAAAGTGTTTCTGGGTGGTATTGATTCTATGGAGTCGTTTCTTGGTGGAATTTCCCTAGTGAAGTCATCAGTATAATTATTTGTGCAACCTTATATAGTAGCTTGTCATCCTAGTGGGTCTACATATCAGCTTGGTGAGTTCTCATCTCATATTTTAGTTTTGATACATCTCAACATGAAGAGCCCAAATGATAGGGAAAGTTTAGTGCAAAAAAAAAATGAATTGTGTTTTAAATTTGAATTTTAACATGCTAGAATCATTGTTGTGGATCAATTTCATACTTCAAATTTCCAAGTTTTAATACAAATTCAATCCATTTTCTTGAGAATTGTTTTTCTTAAATATTATGTACATATAATATGGAAAATATTGTCACTAATAAAATGATACTGAACTTTGATATAAACAAACTTTAACAAGAAGTTAATTTTCATAGTATTTTTTTGGAACATAGATTTGGATTCTTCTTTTGTGCTATGAGATTTTGATAAATTAGAATAGATATAACAACACAATTTTACTAATATAACATAATTTTACCAAATTAATCATCATCATATTCTTCTTCTTTCTCTTACTGCTTACATGACTTCATAGGTCTCTCTCTATCAAAAGTATATTCATGTCGAATTTCCATAAACTGGAAAACTTTCCATTGACACATGCACTGCAACACACTAGCTTATAATCTTGATATTATGACTTAGAACTTGGCTTTGATACCTGTAAGAAATCTAATTGAAGACATCAACACAAAAGGAAGAGAGAACAGATGAAGAACATATTGTAAACCTCATAAAATCTTATGTAAAAAACCACCATATCTAAGCTATAATTGTACAATATCTAACTGCTAAGACAACATTGTTGGTTATTTGTGGTTACCCAATGAACAAAATGATTAGAAAAAAATAAACAAATAATAATGAATGATAGTGGAAAGTGTTCCTTCATGGGGTTGATTCTATGGAGTTATTTCTTGGTGGAATTTCCCCAGTGAAGTCATTAGTATAGTCATCTGCACAACCTTGTGTATTAGCTCATCATCCCAGTGGGTCTACATATCAGCTTGATGAATGCTCATCTCATATTTTATTTTTGATATATCTCAACATGAGGAGCCCAAATAGTAGGGAAAGCCTTTTTGCAAAACAATATGAATTGTGTTTTAAATTTTAATATTAACTTGCTAGAATCATTTGTTGTGGATCAATTTAATACTTCAAATTTCCAAGTTTTAAGACAAATTCAATTCATTTGGTTGAGAATTGTTTTGTTTAAATATTTTGTACATATAATATGGCAAAGATTGTCACTAAGAACATGATACTGAACTTTCATATCAATATGCTTCAACAAGAAGTGAACATTCTGAGCATTTTTCTGGAGCTTAGATTTGGATTCTTATATGGTATGAGATTTTGATAAATTAGAATAGATATATAAAAAAAAAATCAATGATCTAACATAATTTTACCAAATTACATGAGGCTTTTCTCATGGCTGGTACATAGTATTTACAAGGATCGTTCAAAACCCATGGAGGCATCCAATGTGTGCATCTCGTAAAAAAATGGCATGCCTATTCTTTGAAAGATTCCTCCCAGGTTTCTTTCTTTCTAATATTTAATATACATGAGGACCTTATCCGTTCTTTGTAATCCCAAGACTTATCTGCAACTCTGATTTAAAGGGATGATCAGATTTTATGAAGAACATGACTTTTCTAGTTTGGTTGAGTGAAATATGGGATGCCCATATCTCAATGAAACGTTTTGTCAGAAGTCTGCAAATGTTTTAAAACTACTTAATCATCATCTTCTTCAAGTTGTTGGTGAGTTTTCACTGAGTATTCCAAGTATCCTAAATCAATACTTTCCATAACTGTCAGTAATTTTTCCTGTAGTAAAGTGTTTTTTTCTTGGGTTTTAGATTTTCCTATTCAAGAAATGGATACTTAGTGGATCCTAAGAGCAGGTTTGATTTTGGATATAGTGAACATAGTATGGACACAATATTGTAGGTTGTTGTATTCATGTAGGATTGAAAACATTATTTTCATGTTGTACAGTGTAAATTAACCTTAAGATCACACTAGTTTCCATCCAACTAAGATTGTTTTTTTAAATGTAGAATGCTCATACATGTATCTCTATTGCTAGATGTTTGTATTAGCAAAATCTACATCTAGCAAACATTAATCCACATTCTTAGAATCATTGCAACATTGCTTGTAGATAAAATGCACTATTGTAGGTTTGTCTGTTTGCCACATAGATAAGTAATCCCATCTCCTTCTTTTCTTTTCACATAGGAGGGTTGCTTCCCATGATTCAAGTTTACTAGAAGCATGGTGATCCAGCTGGATATTGGTGGCCACCCACCTTTTCCGACTGGCTCAAAATAGTTTTCTGGCAATTTTGGCAATTTACTATTTTTAGCAGGTTTAACTTCCGGGGCCATTTTGAGGGCCTAAATGAAGGTTTTTTAAGATCGAGGTGCTCAATGATAGCTAAAGACATGATTGAGCCCCCAAAATGAATCTCCTCTACAATACCTTTCCAACGAGCTATCACACACCTAAAACGGAGATCGTATGCAAAAGATACGACCCCGGGAAGTTGATGTACTAGCTTACCCAAACGGGGCCCACATGACTTTTGGCGCTTCATCTCCTAGGGTTAGGTTTTTGGATGTCTATGACTTTTGGAATTCTCGTCTATTGTAAAAAGGCCTCTAGAGCCTCATT